>OMLI01015529.1:6129-30356 GCA_900302605.1 Rondeletia loricata
TTATTCAATAGAAATCATTATAACCCTCTTTACACCAAACTGAAGACCAGAATTCTGTAACCAGGGTTTAGTTTAGATACAGTACAGTACAGTACAGTACAGTACAGTACAGTACAGTACAGTACAATTCTAATGTTTTGACTGCAGTTACAGTAGTACAGAGCTGATGTTTTGGATCCCATCCTCATACACCACTTGAACACTAACCTCTATCCCTGGACCTACCGGGGGATAGACAGGCTCTGCACCAATCAGAGCCCTCTGTGCTGTAAGCTGAAGGATAAGACCCTGTTGACCTACAGAGAGAGAGAAAGAGGGAGGGAGAGATGGGGAGGGGAGAAAAGAGAGAGGGAGTGAGGGAAACAGAGATATTACATCATGTATTGACTGTATGAGTTCACAGACGTTATGTTTTGTCTGTTCCTTAGCAATTGATGACAAAAAGTCACTAACGGATTTGGCTGAAATTTGCTGGACAGATAGCCCTCGGCCCTCGGATATGTGGTTTACTCCATGAGATGATTATTGTTTTTTAGCCGTAACTTTTATGCTGCGTTTATGTGCTGGTGGGAAGATCCGACATCCGACAATTTTTGCCTTAAAACATCTATAGTCACCATTTCCTTGGCATGATTTGAGCATCACTAACGTCCTCCTCTCTCTCTCTCTCTCTCTCTTTCTTTCCCCTCTCTCAGTCTCTTCTGGAGGCACACGACATCGTGGCCTCCAAGTGTTATGAAGTCCCGCCCCCGGCTGAGATGGCCAATGACGTGGCAGTGAACAACGCTCTAATGCAGGCCGACGCCGTGCGCATGATTGGCATCCGAAAGAAGGCTGGAGAGCCGCTGGTGAGGAGAAGCTGAAACTGTCTGGTTCTGAACATGTTTGCGTGTGTGTGTGTGTGTGTGTGTGTGTGTGTGTGGATATAGATGGAGGGGAGGGGTTGAGTGCAAAAACATGAATGACCAAGGTGAGTGTGTGTGTGTAGATGTGAGTGGAGTGGGATTGTTGGTGAAGGTGAGTGAAACAGCGAGTGAATGTGTGTGTGTGCGTGTGCGTGTGCGTGCTTGTGCATGCATAAGTGGATAGCGGAGGATAGACATCATCCTACTCATCCCTGTTCTGTCCGTCCCTCACCCCTCGGCCTGTTCTGTCCTCTCAGGGCGTGACGTTTCGCGTGGAGAAAGATGACCTGGTCATTGCCAGAATCCTCTATGGCGGCATGATTGAGAGGCAGGGCCTGCTCCACGTGGGCGACATTATTAAGGAAGTGAATGGGAAGGACGTCGGCAACAACCCCACCGAGCTGCAGGAGATTCTCAAGGACTGCAGCGGGGGAATCACACTGAAAATACTGCCCAGCTACCGAGACGCTCCAGCCCCACCGCAGGTACACACACACACACACACACACACACACACAAATATACATACATACACATGTGCACCGGTTCACACACAAAAACGTACAGGGAGATGTAAACATGCGCACAAGCAATCGCAAAAACATAGACAGACACACACACCTACTTATGTAATAGTTGCAGATGTTGGGCGGTGGTATGGGACTGGTGATGTGTCCTACAGCCATCCCACAATCCCCTGCGCAGGAATGTGAACCCTGGGAGCCCTATTAATAACACTCCACATGCTATCTGGGTCAGACTCACTCTTCTACACACACACACACACACACACACACACACACGCACGCTTACTGTAATCTCATGCTCTCTCTCACATGGAAAGTACAGTCATTTCTGTCATTTTTAGATATTTCCCCTCTCACTTCCTCAAATGTAGACATGCCTTCACCAATGATGTCTCCACCAGTTATAACTCCCAAGTTCAAAATTCCAAACATATTATATATTTTAAACGAATAGACGTTTTTCCAAATGGAACAGGAATGCTAATAAGTCTTAAATCGAAGGAATGGCAATCAAACTGAACGGGACATTGTGTGAAATCTCCTCATGCTCTCTTGCTCAGGGCGTGTTATGCAGGATATTTTACTGGCTTGTTTTGATTGCTTCCTCTGGCTGCTTGTGTGCGAGCTAATACATCAGCCAGAGTGCTCACCCCTCTTGGCAAATGCCTCTGCTGTTGGCGCGGCGTGAACGGCTGTATCGGGTGCGCCGTCGGACATCCAATATAATGGGTGTGAACGAGCCACAATGACTGTGTCAGAACGTGTGAGACAGCATGACGCTGACCTTAAGACTCTTTGTTCTCAAGTCGTGTGTGTGTGTTCAGCCTTTCAAAACTGAGCTTCAAGCTTTCAGATTGTGTCAGTGGATTCAGTAATGATGTGAAGCACGCATCTCTTCCCCATAGGTGTATGTGCGACCACACTTTGACTACAACCCAGCCAGTGACAACCTGATCCCTTGCCGAGAGGCGGGGATGGCCTTCAAGAGAGGCGACATCCTTCAGATTGTCAACAGAGAGGATCCCAACTGGTGGCAGGTGAGGTGACACGCGTTGGCCTCACTGCTTCAGGGTTGGCTGCGTCTCAATACGCCAAAGTACTTTCCTCCACTCCTTTCCCTTGTGTTTCTGTCACTAAAGAGCACAGGGGTTACAAACAGATGACATTTTCACGACTGATCTGTGAACTGATCTGTGATATGTGCCAGGCATGCCATGTGGTGGGTGGCGTCACGGGACTGATACCCAGTCAGTTCTTGGAGGAGAAGAGGAAGGCCTTCGTCCCGCGAGACTTTGACGGCTCAGGTAGCTCACTACGTACATTTGTTGTTGGTGTCACTTCTTGCCTCGATGCCCTCACATTGTCTCAACACAGTGAATGATGCTTTAGTTAGAGCTCGCTGTTTCAAACGTTTCCTCTGTTTCTCTCTTTCTCTAAACCGATGCTGATGTAAAATAGTTGGATCGGTCTAAAGTCTCTCTAGTGGGTTGCTGTCATAACGCTGTCACTTCTCTATTCCTACACCAGTGAAGAAGGATTTATGACAAGAAAGCCTAGGTAGCCAATATTACCACCAAAGATACACTCCCAGAAAATGGTTTACGCCTGCCCCCTTCTGGCCAACTGGTGCAATAGCACAGATGTACAAGTGTAGAAATGTTCAGTGGTGTGTTGTAGGGATCCTGTGTGGAACAATAACTGGAAAGAAGAAGAAGAAGATGATGTACCTAACAGCCAAGAATGCAGGTGAGAAGACTGTTCACGCAATTTACCATTGGCTGACCTATTCAGTATCCTTTCTTCGATTGGCTAACAGTGCTGTGATTGCGCCTGTGATCGGACAGAGTTTGACAGACATGAGCTGCAGATCTTCGAGGAGGTGGCGAAGATGCCGCCCTTCCAGAGGAAGACGCTGGTTCTGATTGGTGCTCAGGGAGTGGGCCGGCGCAGCCTGAAGAACCGATTGGTGGTCCTCAATCCCACCCGCTTCGGCACCACTATACCCTGTGAGTACATGACACCAAGCCAAGGCCACTGTCTTCTTGATTGTGCCTCCACTGCAGGCCTATATTTCTATCTTTGGGGAACAGATATCCAGTGTTGGAACTTCGGCACCCAGCAACAATGTTTGGCAAGTAGCTGGCTGGCTATTGTCTGGGGCACCTCATTAACTATGCATACTGTGGACCAATCAGAGCATTCATTAAACCCTGGGTGTAGGTGACATAATTTACACCAGGAAGTAGATTGGAATTCTAAATCTGTTTGATTCTGTTAAAAACCAGAGGGAGAGTTTTTCAATGGGCTCAATGCTGACAGTTATAATAATTTGGGTAACTTTACCCAAATTATACCATGAAATACAATTATACCATGAAATTGGGAAATGCAATTGTCATTGCACTGGACCTTTAAATTCTGAAGCATATTACAATATATAAAAACAAACGTCCAAGTGGACTTCACAAAAACAAAATGAAAGGAGAGGTAAAGTTCGAACATTTTAACTGAGCCATCTTCTCTGCCAGTCACCTCGCGGCGGCCCCGTGATGATGAGCTGGATGGCAACTCCTACCACTTCACCACGCGGCTGGAGATGGAGGTGGACGTGAAGGCCGGCCGCTTCCTGGAGCACGGCGAGTACGACGGCAACCTGTACGGCACCAAGATCGAGTCCATCCACGAGGTGGTGGCCGCGGGACGCACCTGCATCCTGGATGTCAACCCACAGGTATGAGGCGGAGGGTTCAGGGAGAGGAAACGTTTTAGAGGGGCTGGAAGCGGCGAGATGTTTTACAGGGTTCAAGGTTAGCTTTAGGCAACAGGACAGGTTGAGGGGAATCTTTAGAAGCAATGCTCTGCAGTGTTTGAGGGGGGATTGAGGGAGAGTACGTGCTTCACAGTGTTGAGGAGGACTTTTAGAGATGATGTTCGACAGTGTTGATGGGTGTCTCCTGAAGATGACATGATTTACAGTGTTTAAGAGCAGATTTATGAAGATTACACGTTTTACAATGTCTGTGGTAGATTCTGCATGTTTTACAGTGTTGAGAGGTTGATTTGGGGAGGAGAAAGGTTTTGTTGTAAAGTGATGGGGGGATGTAGAGAGCAGAAACGTACTCTCCACAATGCTACTGTTTTTTCTCCAGGCTCTGAAGGTACTGAAAACAGCAGAGTTCATGCCCTACGTGGTGTTCATCGCAGCGCCAGAGTTTGACACGCTCAAGGCCATGCACAAAGCCGTGGTGGACGCAGGCATCACCACCAAGCAACTCACGGTCAGTTAACACCAGTGCACACGTGTGCTTACATCAGCTTCTTGTAAAAGCCACATGTAGCCACCTCACACACACTGAAATCAGAAATCAAATGACAAATGAAAATGCCATTATGGAAGTAGAACATTTCTGATAACCCATTGCATTTGTAATATTTTTTACACATAAAAAAAAAAATATTTTATGTCGATTTATGTCTTTATGCAACAGAACGTTCAAGTATGAACGATTGAGTAAGACATAAGGACTGTAATCTTTTGCATAGACTGGCAAGTGCGCGCGTACACACACACACACACTCACCTGTCCTCACCTGTGGCCAGGATGTGGACCTGAGGAAGACTGTGGATGAGAGCGCCCGGATCCAGAGGGCTTACAGCCACTACTTTGACCTCACCATCGTCAACGACAACCTGGACAAGGCCTTCGAGACGCTACAGGCTGCCGTGGAGAAACTGTGCACTGAACCCCAGTGGGTCCCGGTGAACTGGGTGTACTGAGGACCGGCGGCGGCCCCCCACTGACCGCTCTGACCAGGTCACAGTGCGTTTCTGACCGCAGAGGCCGAGAGAGAGGAGAAGAGGGCAGTTTCGTCATCGGAGATACTTCTGCAACAAAAGAAAAACAACTACTCCTCTCTTATTCTTCCTCTTTGTCTCCCCTCGGGCCTGCAACTTTTTTTCTACTCAAAACTCAAAGGAAAAGAGCGCTTATTTATTTTAGTGTTTGTAACTTTTGATGAAAGATCTTTCTATTCATACCAACGTGGAATTCCGATGAGAATTTTAAAAAAAAGTGTCTGGTCAGACAGTTGGGCCATATTTTGTAATTAATTTATTGCTGTTGTTATGTTTGATAATTTTTTTCTTCCCCCTGAGATCGAATACTTTTGTCATTTTTTCCTTCACCGACACCCAGGAAGAGTTTCTTTATCATGCCATCGCAGCTCCAATATACAGACAAGGAGAAGCGATGGATGAATCCAGAACTTTGAGCAGTCTTGCCAAAGAAGCCAGTTAGTGTCACACATCATGGCCATGTGGGAGAAACCTAGTAGTAGCTGTGTTCTATTTTAACCTCCATACAAATGAATTCTCCAGTGTTAAGTAGCCTACCCTAAAATCTTCTAGCACTGACCTGCATAGGACCATAAACTGGACAGAATTTAGTATGTAAAAGAAAAAGCTTTATAATGTACTTTCAAAAGATCAAACGCTGTGTCTGTTACACGAGTCTATCTTTAATTTAGTCTAGATTTGTTTTCTTTCATTGGTGTGGTGATTTCTAGAGTGTAGTGTTTTGTCACCCATGATCCTTTGCTTTGTTTTCAATTATCCTGTCATCAACCAGTGTGTCTAAAACGTGGCCATCACAATGTCATTGCCCGTCCCTTCTACTGTCTACATAAGCCAATTTGTTCGATGTTTTATATTTGTGAATGTGGCATACACCCACTCTCCCCACACGGTCCTTATCTACAGTATGCCAAAGCCCTAATTATACTCCAAATAAAGTTTGAAATCCACCATTGTTAAATCTGTTCAATATTTCAACTGTATAATATGAATTTAGTTTAATGTAATAGGAATCAAGAAACATCAAGGAAAGTCAACAGGAAAAAATCATTTTACACTGCAAAAAATATCCATCTTAAGTTGTTTATTCAAGTATTGAGTCTTAAAATCATATTTTTCTTAAAACAAGTGAAGAAATCTACCAATGAGGTGAAATAATATAACTTGTTTCTAATCAACTTTCTTCAAGAACAGGTGAAACTGCATTGGAAGCAAGTGGAATATCTTTCACCAAAGGCAGATTCTTTTCACTTGTTTTAAGGAAAATTAGATTTAAGACTCATTACTAAATGACTTGTTAAGATGGATATTCTTTGCAGTGTAACATTTCAAACTGCACATCCCTGGGGTGAAGCTGTGCCACTTGTTTTAGAAAATAGCCCTCGTCTTTTATAGTGTTTTCACATCAACCCATGTCAACAGATTTGTGTTATTACATTTTCTATCAGTAAAATTACAATGAATAAAGTTTAATCAATCTCACAAACTAGTTGCTTTTGAGATCAGTGTGCAATATTTAATATTTACTTCATAGGATTAATTACTGGATACTGTACGCTTGCTAATATGAAAAATGAGCACTTAAAATGTTTTAGAATTAGGAACATTTTAAAACAAGTGTATGAAATTGAGTAAAGACAGTCATGGGAGTTGTAGGTACTGTATGTTAGTTGTAGCCTAATGCCATCGGTGATTTGCCATCGATCCTAAAGGTTATACAAAATTACAACAGGTGCATTTCTAAAAGGTTCAAACTGACTGAAGTGTTCTGAAATGAGTAAATAGGTTATTAGCAGAAAGTGAGAAGACAGTGTAGTGCCATGGAGTTATACATATACAGCAAAAATGCTGGTTTCTGACAGCCACTAAGTCCACAAAAACAGCTCACTGTCAGCACAGAGATGTACTGTCGCTATGAAAATGCCAATTACTTTTGCAGAACTGCTGCACAATACTTGCTCAAGCCATAACATATTGAAAGTAAGTATTGCAATTTAGTATATTCTGAATTTCTGCTTTCAAAGTGAGTAGCATCCATGAGCAAGTGCCCAATTAGAGCGGTATTCTGACTCATTACCCCGTCCTACCATGATTCATTGTGCGGGTCCATAGACGATCAATGCAAGTTACTGCAATGTGCATTTCACTGGTGTTACAGCTAATGGTGTTTGGTCTCAGTCCTCTGAAGGCTCTTTGACGATGTTCTGTGTGCCATTAGTGTGTTGCCATTTCTCTCAATCAGAAATCACACTTTGACCCCTAAAAATAGATGGTTCTAACTTATTTCAGAAGCCAAGTAGGTGTACCGTAATTTTTCCTTTTTTACCATAAGACGTCCCTGGCTGTTGTCATCCGATTCTTCCAGAAAGTAATTCCTAGTGCATATTGTAAAATTGCAAATCCACTTCTGGTGAAGGTTTTTCAGAATGAGTCTCATTTAAAAATGATTTCATTTTAATAACTTTGCCTGGGAGGTAGTATGATTGATGGTGTAGTCATATTTTCCCAGTCTGGAGCGGATGTTTCTAAAACGGAGTTTGAATTTTAAAGAATAGAAATAGAGAGGTCGGTCAACTCTTAGAACTGGTGAGGAAGGGTTTTGAGTGAGCGTCAATTTGAAACGGATTGTTTTTTAAATAGAATTTTAATAATGAACATCCACAAACTGTTTTAAACGTTTTTGTTTTAAAATCCAGTTTAAAAACTTAATTTTGAATTTGATAAATTCAAAATTGTGCAATACAAATGTATGATTCAATTTGAATCATTGTATTCAACAACAAATTAATGCAATTCTTTAAACACAAAAGTCACAACACGATTGGAGAAACTTTACATTTTTATTAACGCAACTTACAGTCAAGCCAAAGAGTGAACTATATTAAGTGATACGTATTCACATTATGTCCTAACAGGGTTTACAGCATATCTTGTGTTTTGTAAGCATAATTGTTAACAAAAATAAGGAAATGTAAAATAGAAATCAAAGCTTACACATATACTTTACAAACAACAAGAACAAGGAGCTTAGCAGTGGATGTGAACAAATTAAATCAGCAACATAAAGACCCTCACCATAACAGGAATGACAGCAAATTCAGTTTTGGCATGTCGTGGTTTAAATAAGGAAAAACAAGTCGAGACTGAGCTCAAATGACACAAATGAAGGGAGGTTTGAATTCACAGGGCTGTGCAGGGCTGCCTTTGCCAAGAGAGACTTTGGTCACTTTGCTTCTCCATCATGGCTTACAATGAAAGAAAAAACAATCAAAAAAAGTGTATATAATGAAAATGGCCAGTGAGGGGAAAAAAACAGAAACATGGAGTGTCCTGGAAACTGTGTTCTATGAATGAAGTTAGGGGAATAAAGAATCTGGAGATGATTGTCAGTGTTTTCCCTAAATTAAAAAAAATTTCTTTAAAAAATAAAACAATAAAAACAAGATAAAAAGAAGTGTTGCTGTCGACTACAACTCCAGGACCACCCCTACATTCATAGGAGGTAGATAACATGGCAATGACACGTGACATGGTTTCTAAACATTTGTCAGAATGGGAATCAAGCTCTCTGGCAAGTTTGTGGAATTGTAGTGCATAATTTAACTTTTAAGGCCAAATATAATAGAAACAAAGTACCTCACGTGTAGATCTAAGGCTATTTTAAGACAAAGGTGTGGGGAGAATTAGGACAGGGACACAGTAAGCAGATACAGCCCTTTCACGGCAATACCTGAGTCAACAGTCATAATAAACCAGTCTCGCCAGATAGTCGGTGCACATCAACTCTTCATCGACTAAACCCAATATTTTTGGCTACACAGACACAGAGCGTATGCAAAAAAACAACCAACTGAACACAAAAATGATGTGGCTACAATTGAGAAATACTCTGATGAGATTACCGTAAGCGTGTTTAGAAATTGCATAAACGACACAATAATTTGGCCACAAGGTGTAACATACTGCTTGGTTACATCTGTTAAAGGTATGAGAAGATTAATTGGTCATGGCATATGCACAGCCTGTAATGACGTTCAAACCTCCCAAAGGGGAAAATTTCAATTTTATTGGACAACATGAAGTACGCTAAAGAAAAAAAATAAAATGAAAAAAGTCAATGCAGCATATATCAGGCTTATGAGGTACTTCATGAATATATATAGATATATATATATCTTAACCTTTTTAGAAAAGCTCTTCAAAGTCATATTATTCCTTATAATTCCTATTGATAGCATAAAATACCTCGTCAGTTATTTTTTACTCTCTGCCCGACCTCAAATGGGCGATTTTTCTTTTTTTTGAGACTGCTTTGAAAGTGCAAAACACAAATACTGATCGTTCTATGCAGCATCTACTCTCAAGGTTGCATGATAATTAAAATGGAAATTCTTTTTATGTGGCGATGTCTATTTTGTCAATCCTATATATAAAAAAAAGGACTGGCAAACCCAACGTTGGTGGAGATGGAAAAGATATCCTACAAAGGCACACATAAAACGACTACAAACATACTGGATGTTTTCAGACACAAATGACAAGAATTTGAAGTTAATTGCCACACAACCTCATATGTACCTTTCGTTGAAGTCACAATGTTATGATACATTGCAAAGTATGTTCAAATGTGTATATTCCCTTTGTAAATTGTTGCATGCAAAACTACGTCTTTTAACCTTATCAAAATGGTATTGAATCTGGTTAAGCGTAGGAAAAGCGGAAATAAATTGAGTAAGAGAGGGACATCCTCCCTGATTTTATTGCAGTACTGGGTAACATGGCAGAGAAATGTAGGCATTTGATCACTTGGAGTGGCTCTATCCAGTATTAAGATTTCTACATTGTTAAAACAAAACAAAAAGGCTGGTTCCAAAGATTCAGATAACGCTGGGCAAAAACATCATGAGAACACAACAATGCAGACCTAAAATTCAGTAGATCTCCATAAAGACTCTTTGATGTCAAGGAAACCAGCCCTGTGATTTAATCCAGAAACTGAACTCTGTTAATCTACCCATTTGCAAAGTATTGTCTTGCAAATAATATTGAGAGTTGCCTTGACCTGCTTGTAGAGGATAGACCGGTGTAAAGACTACCAAATAATTATCAACAACTCACAACCCACGCTCAGACATTATTGCTGTATATACAGCATTCCAACAAGCCTTCTTCCTTTACCTCCACAACAAACATTCCACAATACCACCACCATTTTGCAGGAATATTGATAACGCATCGTTATAGTAAATAGCAATTACGATGGCACATTTGTCAATATATAATCCAGTCATGGCTACAGTTTATATTGCCTCATGAACGAGTCCCAGGTTCTGCTGAGCACTGGCGGGTTGTTTTTGTCATTATTGTGTTTTGAAAAATGAAGGACTCACATGAAACAATGAGACTTGCCAAATTTGGTCCTCTAAACTTTACAAACTAAAACAACCAACCAGTCATCCATGATCCCATGGTTTTCCATTTATCAAGGTTCAAGAAAGAACAATGCTCGCACACAATATTGGCTTGTATTGGTTTGGTCACTACAATTTTTGTCTTTGTCACCATTATAAATTAGGGCTAATATTAGCTAGCACCCAACACCGCTCTGAGGTAGTTTTTCCAAGTTGGTAAATAAAAAGCCAAGTCATTCTGAAGACCAAAAATGCTTTCAGAATAATACAAAATACCCACATCAGTCTTGCATGATTGGATGCATGTACATCAGCTGGATGGCATTGGTTTAGTTTGAGGAAGCTCTATTACTGTTCTCTTCTTAGTTTTCATCAATGGAAATCTTTCTTCAAATTTGCCATGCCCCCATTTGAATTTGTACTCAATATGTCAGACTTGTAGCTAGAAACAACAATATGGGCCAACTTAGTCACATACACTATACGACTTTCAAACTCATCAGATCGCTGTACTGTTCACAATACACGACTGTCTGTCTTTAATCGGGTATCTTGAAGTCATTGTGGTTTGCGCACTACATGACTGATCGGCGACAGGGGGTCACAAGGATGTTTCACCAGGAGGAATCCCAGACGAGTCTGTCTGGTCTCCAAACTACGCTTAGTCACGAAAACACACCAGAGAAGTGACATGGGATACATCTCATTGGCTGTAGCTTGTCGCTGCTGTCATTGCCGGTCACAACACCTTTCACACCACAGGATTTGGACTCCACAGTCCGACAGGTCCAGATATTTAACCTGCTAGATATCTCACAGCGATCATCACTCACGGGAGCGAGCGCCGATTTGCCTCTGATCTGGGGCTTTTGTCGGCGATCTCCAAAAGCTATCGGCAAGTGGAAAATCAGGGCTAAATCTTGTAGTCTGAACTCGCAATTAGTTGCAAAGACTTTGGGGACCCCACACCGGTGTTACATGGCTATAGGTAACAGGGGGGGAAAGGACATTGGCATGATGACAGCTGACTCAACCAAATACAATGTGATACTTTAAAAAAAAGTTGGTCTATTTAAAAGGGAAATTACGCGGGACTCTCATATGGTAGCAGGGCCTGCTGAAGCCAACACGCAGTGTTATGGAAATCATTAACGGTAATTTGAATTCTTGAAAACAGAGCTATGTAGCAGTACAATTGACAAAATTAAAAAATACAAGCAATCAAAGACAACACTCAAACGAAAGCTTTAGCTTCTATGATTTCAATGTTGTGTAGTCACTAGCGAAGGACCGCACATGGAGCATCAATATCATGGTGCTAATGAATTAGTGAAGTGAACGGGGGAATTTTAGGATTTTGCAGGACAACTCTGCAAAGACTGAATAGGAATATCAGACCAAAGACTTGAGCAGAAGCCAAAAATCTAACAGCAAACAAGATCACACTACACTGCAACCATCATATATACACACAGCTCTTATGTTACAGCACCTCACACAAGCATGACAGAAGAATAGGAAACATGACTACTCTTTGCAGCAGTGTGAAACGTTTGTCTCCTAAAGTACAGTAGCCAACATCCAGAGAAAGACATCTGAACGGTAGAGTTATGTATCTCGTGTAAATCAATGAAAAGATTTATGAAATCAGCTGCTATGTAGATATCTAATCAGTGAAATATCAAAGACGAAAATATAATGGTTTCCTCCATTGAGCCTATAAATAACACAAAAAACACAAAAAATAAAGATGGCTAAATTCAATGTGGGTTTTTTTTATGTTAATGAAAGGGCTGTGCATAAAAAGTGAACATGAGTAGAAACGTACTGGATGGATAGCCTATACAATATTACAAAACACGCTGGCTCTAAGTACATTCATTTACATTTTGAGCTAGGAAAATAGGTTCTACTCTACAAGAGGTTTCTTTATATATATATTTCTAGAAGACATGGAGAAGAGGCAGAGAGGAGAGATATTACTGTACAGGGGGCAATGTTTCAGAGATAAACTGTTGTAGTTAGATTTCAACTTGCTATAGGTTCTTGCCTCATTTGAAATTAGGGCTTATTTATTCAAAGGCCATTCAAAGCCAGTTAAGTCTGCTTAAAAAGGAAAACGTCAACATTTTGTCTCAGCCTCTTTCAGCCTAAATATCATTGAAACATATCCACAACACAAGAAAGACATGTTGTGGGGGGAAAAATTACTTTTTCCTAGTTTTGGCCACTCAAAACCATAAGGGGAAACAGCTGAAGTGAGGTGAATATATGCATTTAAAAAGTGACTCAGGGAGGGGAAAAGTATACCGCAATTTCATTAGGGTTCCAACTACAGATGTTTGTGTGGTTAAATACATGGGGTGCCACTCAACTCCTTGTGAAGCAGTGTCACATTCATCCAGGCTGGTGTATCCATTTACAGATGAGCTCCCTATGGCCATCTATTCCATAAACATTCTTGATTTGGCTCACAATGGCTATGTATATTCAGAGCTCAGATGGTTTTAAAAAGGAAACGCTTCTTCTAAATCTTGATATGCAGCTAGTTCTACCTGATAATGAGGCCCTATTTAAGCATGACTTTTCTACGCACATTGCAGTCTTGAGCAAGGACTGTGACAATGTAATATTACACACATTAACATCCAGCACACTTCCTCCTCACACACTACTTTGGCATCATGTCTAAAACAAGCAGTGCGATAATAGCAATCTGAACGTCCACAGCTAATCAGTTCTTTACAATACCGGTCAGTATATTTATTTTGCATAAAGCACCTTTCTACCTCACCACAGTACAAAGGCAACCCACCAACACCGACGACAACAACCCACTGGACATTTCACTCTCGTTAACATTTAAAGGCATTAGGCTATTTCTGAAAAGTCATGCGCTGTATGCTGGTTGGCTGGGTAGAATCCCTCTTGATCAACAGGTGTGGCTATCTGAATGGATAGTGCACATATTGAGGCTCTCGGACCATTTTGGCTGTGCCATGCGATCTAGCCGTGCGTTTTTTCATTTTGAAAAGCCACCAGCCCCGATTGTTCCTTTATAATTAAAAGGAAGCTACCAGTCTGCCACCTGATAAATACTAGACTCACAATGCTGCAACAGCTAAAAAAAAATCTATTTTAGTTTAGTGCAAAAATAACATGATCAAAGGTTTGATTTTTTTTCAAAGAAAAACAATGCCATTCAGGTCTGGTATTCTAAGGTGCTGGTATAGGTAATGTAAAACACAAATAAGCAGTAACAAGTACAAACTCTCTTATAAAGCATACCTTGATGTTTGGAATTTTAGCAGGTTATTTTTCTTAGGACACATTGTGTGGAAAGTGAAGCTAGCTGTGCCCTTTGGTTTCAAGGAGGAATGCTAACAAAGATGACAAGCCATTCTGGGGAACCTGAATGACAAAAATATAAACTTTTTCCCCACAACATGACAGGCATCCTCAACAACCTCAAACTAAAATCCAAAGTGTCAAGGTATCCCTTTTTAGAGACTATTTGAAGACTGAACAATCGGATGATGAGTGAAGAATGTGGAGCCTTGTGGCAGCATTAAAAAGACCTGCATTCACTCAGAGACGAGGACTAACCCCAACCCTCACCTGACAAGTCTCCATAAAAACACCATCAACACAACGTCTGATTGAATAAGCTTGACCCGTTTCTAATCCAATCATACTCGTGAGTGAGTGGGGGAATTAAAACGCATGATTAGAATACACCGATACATAAAGAAACAATAAATGTTCCATGGCAAAACGTAACTGATCAGAGGCCTTGCTGTATACCTTAAGCACACTGCATCTATTCACATCGATTTCAATACGTGTTCGATATTTCTCAGGCTGGTCCTTTGAAGGGGGATGTAGTCTAGGTTTTGTTAGCTTGCAAGCAACTTTTATTGTCTACCCAACAGCGCAACTAGGATGCATCAACATTTTGTCCAGATCAAGGATATGCAATGACCTTACTGTGATTACCCTGATGTGGGCTTTGCATTTGTTGTTATACTTCTCAGGCGAAACGCAAGGTGTCAAAAATTGCCGCACAGAGTAAAAAGAAAGAGGAGGGAAAGCTATGTATAAATATAAACATTTCAAGAATTTGGTCGTACAGCTCAACGCTCAAAATCCCTCAAAGAAAAAACTAAAACGAATGAAATAAACCACTTTCTCTCTTGAAGTTAGCATTTTGAGCAAACCTATGAATGTCACACAACAACTACATAAATTGAGAAAGCACGTTCACCATCACGCATACCAAGCATTTAAAACCTCGAACGTCAATGCAAGACTCAAGCGATGCCAATTAGAAAGAGCGCATGGGTAATTATAAGGAAATGGCCAGCGGTGTGATGTTACCATAACACTTTAACAGGTAACAAGAGGTAGAACACACGGCCATTTCCATACAATTACACCAGGGTCACACAATATGGCCGAGCCTCCTGCTTCGATTGAGAAACAAAAACCTATAGAATTCATATGATACCAACTTTCTGCTATCAAAAGTGCATCCAAATTTACATGTTGTGAGACCAGCACCGATAAGAACAATATTGACATCATAACAGTAAATATCAAGTACATGATTTTCAGAATGCCCCACAAACACAGTCAGTCGGATTTCTAGTTACTTTACAGGTAATGAGTAACGAGGGTAACACAGAGGTCATTAAGGGAGAAAAATATCCTCAAAATGGTTAAGCATCTTTTAGCATACGTCTAACAAGTTAAAAGCCTCTTGGACCAGTCCAGTGAGGATTTAAGGTGGCTTTACAGTGAAAACTTCTAGCACCTAGAATCAAGATGTCCTTTTGTGCTTCCATTTCTTTTGAATATTAATCATGTAAAAGTCTGTAATCTTATTTGGCTAGGAAAGATTGTGTGTTACAAAGGATATACCTAATTTTGCTATAAAAATCTACACCAATACAAATGAGGACATAAATCCTTCACACCATTACAAAGGCATGAAGATACTGATAAGCACTAACGCTACTAAATGCAACATGCTAAAAAACAAAAAAAGCCCTGATTAGCTACCTCCTATAAATGACCCAAATTCATGTGAGAAACCCCACTGCTAAATCTCTTGGTTAAAAACGATGCATAGTTAGAAAATAGAGACTATTCTCCGATCAAGACTATATGAACATTCGCCAACTTAACTTGTAAGTAGTCAAACTTGGGATGATAGGAAATGTCTAGGGTTATTAGTAAAACTTCAGCGACAGTCTTGGAAGGCAATAGAATATTTGCATTTAAGTTCTGTGTATACAAATAGACAGTGTTAATTTAGACTACATATGGGCCAGTCATTTAAAAAAATTCCTCTATAATCATTTCAACAGCCTCCCCTGAAAGCTTATTCAAAATATACCCATAATCAACAATTCTATATACTATAAAGACTCGCAAAAAACAATTTGCATAAAACCCAAGCTTTTGTGCGACGACAAGTGCTCCTATTTCATGGAGCAACCACTATAATGAAAGTGTATTGGGGAATCTTGATCAATTAAATTAAACTCTGTCATTCTTCACTCCAGGCTCTCCATTCAAACAAATGTTGCAGGTCTCATTCTACTGTACCGAATGCCTGGATACTACGATGCCAGACCAACATCCAGCTCTGACAATGACATTTCAGAAAGACTATTTTGCTGCCATATATTTAAAATAAAAATAAAAAACTGAACTAGGGTTAATGTGTCTAAAGGAAAAAACAAACAATTATCACAAATACCTAAATGTCTAAAATATATGTGAGTCATCTACATGCATATTCATTACAAAAATGATAAAAATTAAAATAGACTATAAAAACAGATGGGGGACACACAAGATTTCATTATTGTTCCCCTATGTAGATTTCTACATCATGTATCTCATATCAACACGGCTCAGAATACATTACAAAGGTGTCCTCGTCGGGAGCCAGTCCCGATAGACCATTTCTCGGCAGCATGGGAGTTAGATTATTGATGCAACTTAATCCGTTCCAAGTAAGAAGCGAGGCAGGAAAGCATAAAATTGCTGTTCTTTCGATCTCATCAATATTAAAAGCCCTCTTCTAGAGTAAAATAAGTGTTGGTTTAAAAGGGCCATAAACAAATCTGATGCAAAAACCATTCACTAGGTTGTCACCAGATTTGGCATAAAAATTTGTTGGTCACCAGTGTCAATCAAGGACAAATACTGAAAACCCAGTAAATGTGGGCCACTTGATTCATAGTTGTACATAGAAATGTCAACACAGTGGTGGTCTCAAATGGCACTTTTCTTCACATAGTGCCCTATGTGAGAAATTAAAGTAGGATTTGAGACACAACCCTCAATATATTAAGTACTTTTGTCCTGATTAAACTATCCATTCTGGTCAGTGCACATTGGCTGTTAAATATTGTTTGTCAGAGGAGCAAATTATTAGGCCTATAATAGTGTATGGGCCCCCCCCATCTTTTGATGTCCCCTCCTCCGTTCAAGCACCAGGCCCCCATCAAACTGAATGAAAACGGGAGAAAGAGGGTGAACGGCATCTTCTGAATTCTAATCCACACCCAATGTATAATGATACTGCCCACTAGTTTAGAAATGGTAGATTTTTTCTGTCAGTGTACAAACCTTTCTACCTTTGCCTCTCATACTTTGTAAACACATTTCCCCACGACATTTACAAATACACACTAATGCACAACACGTAAATAAAAACTCCGCCATCCAAACCCCCAATATAGAGGAATTATTTTGCACCTTACAGTCTAATAGCTGGAACGTTTGGGTGGGTTAGGGGTTGCACATGTGGGCTTAAATACGAGTGTGGCCATATTGGGAAAGTGACAGGCCTGCTGGGTAGGGAGATCACTGTGTGGGACCACAGTGATGGTATCTACACCTGACAGTGAGACAGCGAGGGGTAGTGGGTTCGAGCAGTGGGGTCTCACCCACGCCGACCTAGGCCTGTGCGTACTCAGGCAAAGTACATGGTGCGTAGGGTGTCCTGGTGGATCTGAACGGCCTTGGCCAAGGCCTGCTGGTCACGCCCGTTGCTCTGGCCTGATGTGTGGCTGCCCTCAGCACTGAAACGGAAAGAAAACATTGTCTACAGTAGAGGCTCTCCAACGTTTCAGTAGAGGCTCTCCAACGTTTTCATGTCACAGATCCCCATTTAATACGATTTTGTCGCAGGGACCCCCTATGTGGAAAGATTCTTTTGTTGTTGATTTAACATTGATTTGTATAACTGTCTACGCTGTATGTGGGGACTTAATTGTGGTGAGAGTGAGACTTATGATTAGAATAGTCATTCTTGTACATTCTATGATGGGGATAATTTCTAGTGAGTTATAGTGAAACTATAATAAATTATAGTAAACTATTCCTCATTCTTCTGGGGACCCCCTGGAAACCCCTCCAGGGGTCCTGAGGGTCCCCGAGCCCGACTCCTTACCTGTCGTGCTCTTTGTCCACCAAGTGATAGCGGGCGCGGAAAGCCACCAAGTGGGCATAGTAGGCTGGTGCTGGGATGGAGACTGACCGGGTGCAGCGCACATAAGTGTGGCACAGCTGGTAAGTGAGGACCTGCAGCTCATCTGAAGTGAAGTGGTTGTCGTCCCAGAGCACATGGTAGTGAGATGGCCTGCTTGTGCCCTGCAAGGAATAGTTATAGAGGACAAGTGTTGCTTCAGTGTTAACAAGGCAACAGTAAACATCTCCCACAAATGATACAGTCCACCTCTGGGCCAATCTAACAAATATGTCACCTTGTGGTTGAGTGTTTGAAATGTACTTGACTGGTTATAAAAATGTTTAATGATTTGACCTGTAATTGTAGAGGCCAGTGTAATTGTGAAACTGCTGGAACGCAGTGGTGAGATGCCCATGCCCAAGTTTTGTCAAAATCCAACCTGATGAGATATCAGGTGTGATGGCCGAATGGAGGAATGAACAGATGGAGACCGATGCATAGTGGGGGGGGGGGCAATTATCAATAGTGGGGAACAATTAGGGATGCACTGCTCAGGTTTTCTGAGGCTGATTCCGACTGCTGATTTTTAAAGTGTGATCAGCCGATCACCGATCCAATTGCCGACTGAAATGATGCATTTTACCCAGACTTTCTACTAACAACAAGCTAAGTTGTAAAAGTGCACAAAAAGCATAAATTGTAAACTTAGTGCTATATTGGAATTTTACTGATTGTTCTTATGGCTGCATGACATAGCTGGCCTATCCGTGTGTAAATCAATCATAGGTTTTATCCAAACATGGTAATTACATGTTAGTGTGTGCTTGATGCCTGAGGTGCTTACTCACCTATTGCCACTAGTAGTGCATGAAAAGTTTTTCATTGCGGCAGCATAGGCTCTGCCTTCTGTCCAATATATTAAACTGGTTCTTCTAATCTATGATCATAGGCTGTGAAATTTAAAACACGTCAGAAATGAACTGTCAATGTCAGATGGACGACATGCCTATGCTACTAACGTTCTGCTGGCTGCCGCACATCCTCGCATACTTTTTATGGCATACGTGCGACAGCTTTCCTGATCCGGCAATTGAAACCCTTTTTGGGGGGATCGAGCCGTTGAAATGGTGATTGGCCAATCACCAGTGACCTATTCATAATGTTTACTGTCCGATCATGACCGGTGGCTGATCAATCGGTGCACCCCTAGGAACAATTATCAATAGGAGGAGGTATCAATGTTTTTAAGAGCAACATATAATGCGTTTTCCAAGCCTAGACAAATTCCATGTAATTAGGGCATACAAACTGAATCTGCCCCCATCTTCTGATGCCCCATCCTCAAATATACTACACTCTTGGGTTGCTTTAACTTGTATGAATTATATCAATTCACTTCAAATGCAGAGTTCATCAACTCAGTAACAGTTGATCCCAATGCAGTTCTTACCTGTATGCCAGCGTGACTGCAAAGGTAGAAGTCAAACTCAGACGGGTGAGTGATTTTGGTGTCCACTGTGGTGCCTGCAGGAATGTTGCCACTCTTTCCAACCTGCAGAAATCCCACCAAAATATTGTGTTTCAGTGCAAATAAAACTATACAATTTTTTTGTTCCAATTCCAGCGATGTGTTAGGATTGCTTCATTACATGGCTTCAATGGCAAACTTCATTTTAGTAAGAAACAAAGACGTCACACATAAATTGGCTTTTGAAAACAAAAATTTGAAAGCCAATAACACTACTTTAAATTAAATTTAAATGAGTGAAGACAGGAAACTGAACACTACTGACCCGCTCATTTCTGTCCACGCAGAACAGTCTTGTGTGGTGTCTCTTCTGCACGACCACGAAGGTGATACCAGGCTGGTAGTCCTTCTCTAGCTTGATGCAGGCCTCGCGGATCGCCAGCAGCTCATGCTGAAGAACCTGGATGAATCCAAGTCAAAGATGTTAAAGACTCGCAGGGAAAACATACAGAGTTGATCACCAATAGAGACCAACCACACTCTACACAATTCATACTGACACTAATATAGGAAATTCACAGATTTCAACACCGAGCCTCATACATGGGAATGTCCTATGGGCTGTTACCTTAAAATGTCATCAAAACCAGACATAATTACATTCTGTGTTCAATGTGGTGGACGAGACGATGCTCCAGACATGGAGCAACACGGGTTCAGCACTGAACTTTCACACCAAGCAGAGCAGAGTTTGACACAGCTCTCTACCCTGATCTTGACCAAGATTGACTTCCCCACGTCAACCCTTTCACAATCCCACTAGTTCACTAGTCGTGTATGAGAGGGGTATATGCGTGTCTCACCTGGTTGAACTGGCCCTCAGAGATGCCATCGCGGTAGTAGATGATGCGGGTGGGCTTGAAACGGGTGGACTTGTAGAACTGGATGAGCAGCTCCCTAACCATAGTGGCCAGGTCCTGGATGATGTCCTGGCGGTGCTGCTGGACCCGCACTGTAGCACAGTAGCGGCTGGGGTGGGCGTCCATACTGCCGACCACCTGGAGAGGAAAGCAAATATCATTTAGTTACAACTGGAAGGAATGCCTGAGAATGCCTTATTAAATGATGTTACAAATTAAAGGGTGGATACAAAAAAGTAAAAGGTCTTTGTATCTCTTAATATCTAACCAAGTGTCCAAGGGGATTTATGCATGTGCATAACAGGTGGTGATTGTCTGCCATCTTGCTTACAGCTATGGACTAAGATCTAATGTATCCTTTCCTCCTTTGTTGCAGTGCTGGTAATTGAAAGCCTTATTTTATAACTTATTACACTTATTTACTTTGTATAAAGTAGGTGTCCTAAAAACAGACCACCTTTGGCTTAATTGCTTCAATTAATTAAATCATGCAATTCATGTGCAACAATTAATGAACGTGCCCTTCCCTAGAAGTTACTAGTGGGGGCTAGAAGTTCATGCTGTGCTACTGTGTGGTGTGATGTTACTTACAGCAGCAATGGAGGGTTTCTTCCCATCTCCTGCAGGCGGATGAGTCACATCTGCACCAAGGAAGATGACTGGCTGCTGGAACACAAGAGGCCTGGAACGAGGATACAGAGTGTATAGATAACATCAACATCAGTAGTAGATGATACTCTTACAATAAATGTTTGTTTTATTTTAAAGGTAAGGGTTAAACATTGAACATATAGGTTTAAATTCCAACCATTTCATTTCAGGATTTAAATCAGGGTATAGTAGGGGCCACACTCACCTGCCCTGTGGGAGGAGGATGTTATTGACGCCACCCAGCTTGACGTTGATCTTCAGACAGAGGTTGGAGAGGGTCTGAGGCGTGGTCTTCTGAACGTTCTTCACCTGCACACACTGCGTGGCCATGCCCAGCACTGTGTCCCCAACACGCTTCACCTCAGCTACAACACACACCAGGACAACAAAGGAATGTCAGCTCACAAAACCTAAGTATGAATGTGTAATAGAAATTGATACGGGCCAAAAAACACAAAAATCATTCATCCCTCAGGGGTGAACAAATCCTACATTTATGGGGTAGTCCACTGGGCTAGCAAGAGTTAAAGCCTGGTAGCCCAGACCAGGTTTGTGGTAGTCCGTACAGGCCTACTTAGTATGCTTAAAATTATTAAGTTCAATACAGTAACATCAGCAGGGAACGAATAAACAAGTGCTGAATTCAGTACACAGACCTCAGCGGGTTTATGTTAGGCTGGTTATTTTTGTGTGGTTCTTGGTGTATATTGTTTGTTTTGGTTTTGGTAGTATTGTTAGGGATGTTGTTAGGGTTGGTAAAAGATTGGTATTGTGATTGAGGTCAGGGATAGAAACAGAGATTTTTTGAAAGTAGGCCATTCAATGGTATTATGAGTAGATATGAAAGAGAGACTATGGGTTAGATTGAGAAGATGATGAAGACGGGCTATTGTGTGTTGTGACTGGAACTTATTGAGTGAGCTGAATGACTGATGCATATGTGTATTTTGAATGTTTGGCAAGGTGTATCTTGAGGGTAGTGGGTTTTTAATTGGTTGGAATTGTGTAGGGGTGGGATATAATTTGATGAGTCAGTTATTATGTAACAGGAGGCCACTGGCACTGATAGGCACACACCATTGTTCGGCCACCTGAAAAGGATGCATTCAACTTAGGAGTGAGTCTAACCAAGGGGTGCTACCATGCCATATAGTAATGTTTCTAAACACACTTCACAGCTTCCCTACCCTAGAGAGCTGGGCTCAACTGATTTATCCAGGTCATCAGGCACCACATGAAACGTGTGGTAGGCAACCGACCTAAAACTGAAACCATGATTTCATAGCTACCCATCTATGATTCATAAGACGTTCTGTCAGAATGCCTCTTTCAATAGCGTGCGGCATCAGAAATCGCATCAAACCTTTAGCACCAAACTACCTGTGCTAATTATGCTAATTATCATTAGCATAATTCATCCCCGTCATCAGGGGCCGTTTGTGTAACGCACCCAATAATTCACATCACTGGCAGAGATTTTGGATATCCAAAAATTTAAAGTATGTCACTGGTTAATCTGCCTGACTCACTTATGCCATTTCCAACCCTCAAAGAACCAGTTTCAGTAATCATTAACAAACCACAGAATTCTTCTATCTTGATGTCATTATCAGCACTATCGAGCACCAAAAAAATTCAGTGTGTGAACAAAACCTACAACCCAATGGGTGGTGTAAGAATAAATCAAGCAAAGCACAACAGCAGAAGTGCAAATGTGTGCAGACTAGCAAGCTAGCCGAAAAGTAGCAAGAAAGACTCATTTCGGCCCCAAGACTAATCATTCTCTTTACCAGATAAAACTGTGAGACTTTGAAACCTGGAAAACTAAAGCTGTAGTCTTTCTTGCTACTGTTCAGCCTGTGACTGCATCATCAGGTGTAGGATTTGTGGTGGTGAATAGAGCCTGCCTACGAGACACAGACAAGTGTAATGGTGTATATAAGAATGTCATACTAAGACAAGTACATAGAGATATGGCTGAAAATCTGTGAAGTGGTCCTTTAAAACACATGGGATCCATCACTCAGACAGTAAAATCCGAGCACTCAACTCGGAGTCAGAATGAGAGGGGAGACGCAGACAACGAAAAGGTTATTTTGACCAAACCCACAATCGGGGTTGTCTTGACCATATAAACTATTAGCTTGCACAATAACCTACAAAAATATAGGTGCAAAGAAATAAATTAATCTGAGAATGTATTATAGAGATGACTGCAGGCAGGCGCTCCATTCGCCTGAAACATTTGCGCATTTAACGGGATAGGTTTGGTATTTTTGATGGGAAGTGATTGGTAGATCAGTCAGGTGATGCAGGCACCTTTTCTAGCCTGTGTTTTTGACCATCTCAAATACACACACTATATCACCGCCTCCTAGAACAAACTGCAGGAGTTGGATTCCTCACCATAGACAGGCGTCTTCCCCGGCAGGATGACTACCACCAGCTGGAGGCCCTGGTAGGTGTACTTGAGGTGCTTGAACATGGGCTCCACGCTGTCGGCTCCCTGGGCGTATTTACAGAAGCAAGGCTGACCCTGGATGGGCATCCCTGCATCCCGCGAGATCTTCCTCAGCTGGTCTGTGAATGCTCTAAGAAAGTACAAAATTGGAAATTGCATATTCAAAGTTCTAAACTTACAGAGTGGAGTTTATCAGCTTGGGTTAGAGCTGCCGCGGTTACCGCGGTAACGCAATCACGTCACGGCCACCGCAGAGTCAAGCTGATCACCGCTTCACCGCTGGGTTTTGTGTTCAAATGTTCAGATCAAACCCAGAGCGATATTCTCCCAACGATAAAATCTATTCTCCAAAGATAAAATATGTTTAACCAATCAGAATGAAACAAATAATAAATAACTTTGGTGTAAATGTTTCTATATAGGCCTAAATGTTGGCTAATCAGCCTTAAAGCATAAATACGCCGCCAAGCCTATGGCCGGCTTGAGGCCAAATCTAAATTACAGAGCTTTTTAAACTGATTAAACGTCGGTTACCACGACGGTTT
>OMLI01015570.1:0-11772 GCA_900302605.1 Rondeletia loricata
GTCTCAACTCTCATGGTGTGTCAACCACAGGGGAGGGGGCCAGGTGAGGAGGAAAGTTCTCTCTCTCTCCTCTCTCTCTCTCCTCTCTCTCTCTCTCCCGCTCTCTCTCATCTCCTCTCCAGCCACCATATCTGATATGATTACCTTTCACACTCATTAAGAGGGGCCTATGTAGCGACACGTTCCTCTGCTTCCATCCCTCCTTCCCAGCCTAAAGTCGTATTCCTTTCTTTCTCTTTCGGCCACCTCATCCCATTCTCCTCCTCCTCTCCTCTCTACCATACGATAGATAGCTATAGATTGTCTATTGGGATAGTGTTGAAGTCTAATTAGAGTCTTCTACTGACATCAGTCTAACGTATGGCTATTGACCAGCGGGGTCAAATGCATTAGCTATTGTGTCAGTGGATGCCCCATTTATATCCCACCTCTAAACGCAGTGCAATTACACAGATTAAGGCTGCAGAGCGTTCACTAGAGCTAATGACTACCTCGGGGTTGCACAATAAAGGGGATTTGTGCAAACTGTTGCCAAATGATTTGTTTAGAATGATAGAGAAAGATTGGTAATGGTTAATGATGGATAGTGACTATAAACGTTGCTCACAAAAGAGCATGACAATGTTCTGTGCATCTAGGCTAGAGTTGAACTGGGTTTTTGAAGGCTGATCTTTTTTTTAGATGGGAAGCACCTCATGGATCCAGAAAGTAATTCACTCACATACTCATTCAGTCACTCACTCACGGTTAGCCTATCTGCCCCTAGTGGCCGTTACGAGGCATGGCACACTGAACCAGGACCATTCACTCGCCTTCTCTCTGCAATACTGCTGAACTGTCTAGGCTGCTTCGCATCTATGACACGTTGTGCCCTTGTTATTGAAGCTGCCAATAGACATTCTTTTATGCCGATATTCAGTATCTTTAAATCTGACCATTTCCATGCCAAAAAAAGTATTCAGTTTCCTCCAGAATTTTATGGTTGGGTGGAAAAGCCTCTGAGACAGAATTTAGACCATACAACACAAAAGCTCTCCATTGAAACCCGGAATAATAATAATCATCATCATCATCATCATCGTCATGCATACTTGGGTGGAATCCAATCAAAATGTTGCATTAAATTAACTCAGGTTAAGCGCTTTCCATTGACAACCATTGTAGTACTGATCAATTATACAACGAACGCAATCAAATAAACTGATATCCAATAAAAGCCCACTATTGCCCTGATATATTCGCAAACTGAAACATGGGTCTAACTGTAATCTAGGCACTGTGACATTGAGACGCAGCGTCTGGGTCATATGTAATATGTTGTGTTTCCGTGGTCTGGCTCCATGTCTACCTCCCCTCTCTCTTTGTTGGAGTGACATTGAAACAGGCTGCTTATCCCTTGATCACTGCCAGCTTCATTTGTCTCAATTAGCCATGACAGCTTTTGCTTTTCTCATGTCCACTTCAATTAGCTGGTTTCGCAACATCGCACACGCTTCTGCGTCAAAGACACTGCGTGTGTGTATGTGTGCATGCGGGGCAGAAAGAGGGAGGGAAAGGAAAAGCACTTTTTGACATCCTCTTTCCCCAGCTAATACTACTTACGACCACATTCCCACACCCTTGCACTCTTTAACACACACACACACACACACACACACACACACACACACACACACACACACACACACACACACACACACACACACACACACACACACACACACAAGACACATAAACACACAGGAGAGCCATCACCTTTATCCAGGGGTTGACAAAGACCAAGACCAAGTACTCCAGAGACCAGGCCACTTCACCGAGATTGAAAACACACGTGAGATGGTGACAGGGGACTCTTGTTATATGTTGTTGTTATTATATAGTCTGGAGTCATGTATGAGGACAGAAAGAAATGTCTCATTCACGGCTCTGTCTCTCTTAGAGCCATCTAATTAATTTACACTTAGTCACTTCATGCGTCTTGAGCTAATCGGATAGCTATCCGATCGCAAAAAAGCCAAGTGTAAATGCAACCAAGACGCATTGGAGACGGATTGCTATCCGATTGCTCAAACCAACTTCGGAGGTGGTCTGAGACGCATTGCATCCTCAAGTTCGTGTAAATGCATCAGTCTTGTCAAGCCACATACGTCAACCCTCAACTTCTCCCAAATGGAAAAACGTCAGTCAATGTGCAGCGTAACTCCTCCTCAGGGGCCTCATTTATGAAACGGCCTAGATTCCACACTAAAAGAGTACGTGCGCACAAAAGTGAAAAGTACGTACGAACAAAAGTAATCGGATTTATAAAACCGTGTGTAAGAACACCGGCAGGCAATTCCCCGTTTATAAATACCAATAATCTCGAAATGGTACACGAGCCTCATACTCCGCCCCTTAACTTCTCAGAAAGTGGCAGCATGTCACAACAGCAGTTAATGCTGCCAGCTCCGAGAGCCGGACCCTTTATAAAAAAATATAATTAAAATAAAAGATCCGATATAAAGATTGACGCCAAGAAGCGCCTTGCTGCACATTGACAGTGTCAGTGCCACTGGCGGGGGAGAGGAGACACCGGAGCTCTCTCCTCTTGACGGACGTTTCACCTCGATAACGCAGAGCCCCAATTAATTGCGACAAATTGGGGCTCTGCTAAAAGACTGTAATACACTTAATTGAGACTAATTCACACCATATCAACCTATAGCTGCTTTTTGGACAAACAATAGGCAACAAAGACACTATTTAGTTGTGGATGTTCTTCTGATACAGAATATTATTATTAGCGAGTGTAAAGGCCATTTTTGCTTTATTTCTTTGCCATCGAAGTCGCCATTCCCCACTGTCTCCAAAACGTGTGCACGCATGGGTCGAAGTATCCTTAGCGGTACTTCTCAAGTAGTTTTTAAAAATAAATCTGACAATCTGCGTGAAGAGTGGTGCATGCACTTTTCAGGCCGGTTTTGTGCGCACGCAATGTTCTATAAATGAGGCCCCAGTTGTTTGCGGAAGTCCTCAGCACTATCCTCTCTCACCAGTGTTGATTCTGCTCCCTCAACCATATGGCTCTTTCAATAGTTGCATTAACAACAGATGCAACTATAATAGCTGCATACAACAGCCCCTGCGGCAGGAAAGTGTTGGAAACGGTGGAGCTGGGTTGTCCGTCTAACTTGAAGAATACACAGAAATGCGTGCAAAAACAGAATTTCTGTGGCGCCTGCCATCTTCACACAATCCCGGAGGATTAGGACCTCCCTCATTTGCATACATTGCGGGAAAGCAGGGCGAGATGCAATCAGATTTCTATCTGGCTAACGGACACGCATTGATGTGGCCAGGTGTAAATGGAATGTGGATAAATCGTATCTGGATACTATCCGGATAAGAGACGCATGAAATGACAAGTGTAAATGGGGCCAAACTTACTCTCTCTGTCCTCGATCATCTCTGTGTTTTTTTCTTTCTCTCTCACTATCTATCCTTCCCTTTTTCTCTTCTCTCTCACTAGTCGTGAGGGGGCAGTGTTCCCTTTTGTTATGTTGGCCCCCCTCCTTGATTCGCTCCCTAGACGTTACCATGGAAACTACAAGACACTATATCACCTCAAGTAGAAGTTTCTCAGAGTGCGTGTGTGTGTGCATGTGTGTGGGTGTAGCTCTGTCAAAACGCTGATGCTGGATTTCAGTTTTACTGACACTGAACTACGTAAATACTGGGAACTTCCCCACTCAAACTGGAACACACACACACACACACACACACACACACACACACACACACACACACACCTCTAACACTTATCAGTGCCAAGATGCTGAGTAACAGTTGATGGGGAAAGCAGGGGGATAAAGAGAGTTAGAGATTATGGAGTGTAAGGGGGGTAACAGTGACAAAGGAAGAGATGGGGGTATCCTGGACCTAGAAACAGTTACCATGGTAACGGGTACAGTAGAGATGGTTTTAAGAAAAAAAATTGCGTACTGTGTTGCTATCCCGTGTCAGAGTATAGGCAGGGCTCTCTCACACATTCACTCACTCTCAAACAGAGAGGCACCTACAGACATGCACAAACACACATATACACACACACATATACACACACAAACACCCACACACACACACACTGCAAATAACATCAGCATGATAGAGTAAGTAAAGAGAGAGAGGGAGGAGGGGTGAGAAATAAAGATGAAACTAGACCAGGTAATGATACAGCATGGAACTCTAGTTCAAGTTCATTTATTTATACAGCCCTTTATGTGTGTGTGTGTGTGTGTGTGTGTGTGTGTGTGTGTGTGTGTCTGTGATCTAATTTCCAACTATCTTGTGAGGTCCAAATGTCCTCAAAAGAAAACCAGAAACTTACCATTTGTTAACACTACCTTCCAAACCTCATAAGGAAAGAGCTACTAGTTACAATTAGAGTTCAGGTTAGGCATTCAGTAGCTATTGCTAAGATCTGGTCTATACAGAGATAGGGATTACATATAAAGCGATGGAATGTCCTCACAAGGATTAGAAAACGTGTGTGGGTGTGTGTGTGTGTGTGTGCGTGCGTGCATTTGTGTGTTCATGTACCCAGTGTCTTCATTAAGTCTGTCCTGTGCATTATGTGGCCCCATTGACTGCAGTGACAGTGCTGCAGATCTCAGTTCAGATCAGTGAGGCATCGCTCTTTTTTCAGTGCAATGGAGCGTGGGATTAAAAGCAGACCCTGGATCAGCTGGTATGCGTCATGCTGTGCTCTGGGCTCTCTCTGCACTGTGCTGGGTCAATGAGACAAAGTGGGCGATGATGAGCGAGTGAGAGAGAGAGAGAGAGAGAAGCACACACACACACACACACACACACACACACACACCCTCTACCACCACAAGCACACTGCCACTGTTCTTTACTTGTTCTATCATTCTGAATCCCCAGCAGCCTGACTACGGAATAGTAAAACCTGGCTCTACTTTACCTTCCTTTTCCACACGAAATAGTCTTGATTTATTAAGGGGGTGTAGGCTCCAATTTAAACTTCAAATGAACATCTACTCATTCTGAAAGGGGTGATACCCACCATTACTGAAAACCTGCAATTACTGAAAACAATCACATCAGATTCTGAACTTCTTGATACCCGCTGACCATGATTGATATTACTTTTTATTTATTCATTTTTTAAATCATAAACTCAGTCATAGCCCACAGAAGTTAAATGTGGAAAACAGCTGGTGTATTTAATTCATCCAAACTAATGGTGCTGATATGTCTTCACGCCCACTTTTACTTACATGTTGGACCACATGCAGATTCACCTGCCTTTTCTTCATATCCACTTTATATCCTCTAGTCTGTGTATCAGACATGGGTGATTTAACCAGCTTGTTGTACCAGGTAGGTGGGGTTTACATCAGGGCAATCCAGATACTGCCAAGGAAGCAACACATTGTGAGCTTGGAATTATAAGGTTCTATCTGTCTTCTTCTTTTTTTATATCTAAATTGAGTTATGCTTGTGTGGTTATTTTAATTTCTTAAAATAACTATTATTAAATAACTATATTTAAAAAGTTATTTTTCAGAAAGTACATTGCAACTTGGTACTTACTATAAGGTTCTATTTCCCATCCAATCACAAATTTCAATGTTTTAATAAGGTCCAATCAAAATCTACCTTTCAGCAGGTAGTAATAAGCAAGCCAGAAAATAATTAACTTTTTTAAGTTAATGACGGTATCACTTACCTTTTTGATAATAACAATTAAGGGTAAGTCAGGATTTTAGGCTTAATCAAGGCTAATTGCTGGTTCACCAACTAAATCGTTAGCTTTCTGATGTGCTAGCTAGCTAAGTGTAGCTACACAGCCTAACATCAGATGGCATAGAATAATCATAGTCAACAGGTTATTTCTCTTCATGTAATATCAGCTAACTCCTGTATAGTGGTTACCATTCAAGTTTATGTACCAAAACTGTTGTGACACACTGAGATAACCAATTGGATGTTGAATAAATATTCCTACCAGAAACAGTGTGTAGCTCCAAAGATGGGTTTAACCAAGATGTGTAGATCATATGCTGAATTGGTATTTTTTTCATTACAGATTGAGAGCAGCAAAAACACAAAAAACTTCAAAGAGAAGTAGTGAGACAGTTGAACAGAGGAGAGTAGCAGCCACATCCAGTAGAAAATGAGGGTTGGGGATTGAAGGAGAAAAAAGGACAGGAAGAGGGTGTCCAATCATCCTCATGGCATTCTGTAAGGTGCAAACAACAGTGGACAAGGAGTACTACAACAAGACCGTGTGCAAAGCCACGGAACAGCCGGGCGCATACCGCCACCCACTGGATCACTGATGAACGGCATGTCAGCTCAATCACGTGATTTGCAACAATGACTCGACGGACAGACGGACATATTCGAGCAAATCATAGGTATAGAGCCGCGCATCTCGCAATGCCCAGCTAAAAATATGTGCAGAAAATTAGATAATGTTACTTTGGGGCAAGTAACAGTAGCCAAACATATAATGACATGCTGGTCAGTATACAAGTGAACTGATATAAAAGTTGTCTTGTACATTATTTTTAATAGTTCAGGGTTGGGAAAATTGTTAAATCAACATGAAAATAACTTGTTATAGCTTCTTGTGATATTAACGCATTTGTTTACAAAAAACTATTAATACAGAGTAAATGCAATTTACTTTGTATTAATATTAATTATAATCTGTGTTAACTCCTAATCTGCTTCAAAACTGCCTTAATGATCTTTACCATTAAATCATATTCATCCTGTTTCCTTTTGACATTGAGGTTACCTCATTGTAAACAGTCAGATAAAACCGTATAGAACCAAACCCAGATTGACTTTACAGAATTATAAGGTTCTATCTCTGTTTGGGCCCTCTTAAAAAAAATCTAATTATAAAGTCCTAGGATTTTGATATTTTGCATTCAAAGTACCATGTGGGTGCAGGATTTGTTGAGCTATAAAGATAGATTTTACTACATTACAGTTATGCCAGCTGGGACGTCAAAACTTAGATGCTCAATATCTCAAAACCAATTACATACTGTAATAAACTGACTTTCTAATAAACAGATTTTCTGGCACTCCTTGTATGTTGTGTATAACTTTTTTTCATTTTATGTATGTGGCAAACCCAACTAAGTACCCAAGCAAATGCTGTAAGCAAATGAAAATGAATGCTAAGAACTATTTGCAAATACTAGTCTGTTGTGTATTCAAAAAAGGAAGTAAATACATAATCAAATTGATTTCTCACCCAAAAGTGCAAATTCCAAATACACCTACACAATCAAAACCCTACACAATAGTTTTCACAAAATATCTTTCGTCATTTTCATTTTAAATGTCTCTATCACCTCTGCATCCCTGAACAGATTTCAGATATTATTTCCACACTGAAATTTGAGCCATCATCCTGGTCTGTTGTCACTGCAATGGTAATTTCCATTTGTCCGTGTGACTCAGACTTAATTAGATGATGCATCAAGGCATGACGTCAGCTTGCCCAACTGATCCTGAGGCTTCTGACACACCAGGATTATTACATGTGATCAGACCATGTCATGCTGTGGGAAAACATGGTCTGGAATACGGACAAAGTATACGGACAAAAGTGGAGGAGAAGAAAGAGACAGGAGGAGTTTAGGATGATGGAGTGTGGCAAGTAGACTAAAGAGAGAGAGAGAAAAGAGAGAGAGCTTGCATGTGTGCGTTTGTTGGGTGATTTGAGGATGTGAAGATAGGAGTCACCAAGGACATGAGGGGCAGAAGGAGAGCGAGTCTGAGTGTATACATGTGTACATCTGTGTGTTTGGTCCGCGACATGGGGACAATCATCAGAGGAGAGCCGACTTATCAACATGAAAGTGAGTCCATTAACACTCTCAATCAGGACCCCTCCCTGTGAGGTCAGGGTGTTTTTGATGTGTAATTATCCTTGCTCACACACACACACACACACACACACACACACACACACACACACACACACACACACAAGCAAATCCACACAGACATTCCCAAAAAAGGATGACAAGGTAAATGTAATAATACCTGTGTGTTTGCACACGCTCACAAACACTATCTAGAGTCAGTGCAACAATCTTTTTTTTTACGTTAAAGCTGAGTCGTTTGAACAAGGCAATCAGAGCATAATTTGTGTCTAGCTTATGATCTTAGTTCTATTTTAATGAAGTCATAACCTCATCAGGGACAGACCGACGCAGAGGAAATAAAAAAGGAAATGAGAGGATATTTGCTCTTTTTTACCAACTCTCTCCTTTTTTCTCTTTCCTCCAACAAAGGAGAAAATTAATGCATCAGATGTATGACTGCATGTGCGTATGTATGCATGTGTATGTGTGTGTATGCATGCGTATGAGCATATTCACATCAATATGCCTGTGTGTGTGTGTGTGTGTGTGTCTGTATACAAGCACCTCTGAGTGTAACTTTGAGGATATGTTTATTTATGTTTATACCTCTCTGCACCATAAGCATTTTCCATACTCATAGAGTAAGCCTTTTTGTCTGTTTGTAGAAACTTTACCTTTTATAAAAGGCTCAGCTGTCCTGCTGCCCTTCTGCATGTGCATTCGAACCTAACATGAACCTCCACCTGCACTCTGACAGAAGAGAAAAGTTTATACACAGAACTTTCTTAAGTGTTTTGGGGAGCTGAGCTGAGAACATTGTGTCTAATTTGAAGGAAACGGCTGTGTGTGTGTATGCGTGTGTGCATGCATGTCTTTATCTGTTTGTGGCTGAGAGCTTGAAGGCATACCCCGCTGCTGGTAAATTACCCAAAGCAACGTGATGCGGGGAGGAAGCGGTGGGAGGGAGTGGAGGAGAGTTGGAGTAGGAGATCGAGAGAGGAGGAGAGTAAGGGAAAGACAGAGGAGAGATCATTTGGAACCCCAGGGTCTTATCAAACATTGTTAGTGCACCCTACTGCCTCTCATTTACAATCCTACACTTTTTCCTCTAAGCCTTACATGCATACAGGCACAGGCATACGCATAGAAACAGAGAGAGAAAGACATTAAGATTATATAAAAAAAGTCACTATATGAGCATACAGTGCAAACGGCACAAACCAATCTTTTACACACACACATACACACACACACACACACACACACACAAGATTATACAGTAGATATAGTACCATGTGATTCACAAAGACACAAACAGGGCCACTCATGGACCTGGACACACACCACACACCCTTCATAGGTGATACACACAGGTACTGGGGAAAGGTCTGCTATTAATCCAACATGGAAGCAACAAGGGACCTTCCCAGAATGCATTGCAGCACCTCACCATCACTCCTATTGCTCCCTGGTGATTTGGTACTCTACTGTATTACAAATGAGCAAGCTCCGGAATGAAGTGTGTGTGTGTGTGTGTGTGTGTGTGTGCGTGTGCGTGTGCGTGTGCGTGTGCGTGTGCGTGTGTATGTTAGCATACGTATGTGTTATCCCCTGTGATTGTATACACCACATAGCTGAAATAATATTCACCCTTGTGTGTTTGCCCACATGCGTTTAGTAGACACCAGGGATCACATATGTCCATTGCAAATGTCACTCCCATGGAAAATCATACACATAAACATGCCATGCACAGTCCTTCAGGTATGTTTGATAGCAACGGGATCTGAAGTGAAGGCCCATATGTTTGAAACATAAGCAAAGTATATTGTAAGTCATGCTACACAAAACAAACTAACACTTTCTCTGGGGGTAATAAAGTATCACAGTTATTCTCTCATTTTTACATTTTTATAGCTTCAGAAGCCTCCTGTGTTTTGTGTTCATCTCCCTATGGTGCTGTCCAGAAAAGAGTCAGAGAAAACATTATGGAAAACAGAGAGCAAGATAGATAGATAGAGAGAGAAAGAGAGACAGCAGAGGGAGTGGGGGAGAGGAGGCAGAGACAGACGCAAAACAGTGGGAAATGGGACAAGATGGTAGGAGAAGGGTCTAATAGAGAAAAAAAAATCAGCTAAACAATTTAAGCATTTAGCTGACACTCTCATGCAGAGCGACTTACAATGATTGAGTAGGTCGGGGTTTAGTGTCCTTTGACAGGACACATGGCTGTTGACAGACACATTGGCTGCTGTGGGGATCGGACGTGTGACCTCCTGGTAAAGGGATGGTCTCTAACCACTAGACCACTAGGCCACTCTGACACTGAGATATTGATCTTTGAGGTGAGGAGGAGAAGGGGAGGAGAAGATTAGAGGAGGTGAAGGGAGGAGGAGAGGGGATTAACCATTATGAGCCATTATGTTTTCATGCATATCATCATGTTAATGATGTCCCATATAAACAAGTTCTGCATGTATTTTCTCCAGATTTTTGTCTCTTTACTATGCTTTCTTATTTGAATTTGGGGCATGAGAAATGCAAGGCACTTGGAGAGCTTCAAGTCATTTAATGTAAAAAAAATACTAAGAGGGGGAGAGAGAGAAAGGACATGAGATGGAGAAATAAATATGGGGAAGGAGAGTGGGGGTAGAGGTGATTGATCAGTTGCATGATTGGAATCAGTTCCTTCTGACAGGTTTGCACTTGAATACATGCTTGTATAAAAGGGCTATATAAATAAACATGATTGATTGATTGATTGAATTATAATGCTTTGATTGGTTTTGTTTATTTTCATTGAATCTTGTTTAGTGGTACACAAAAGGAAAAATCTTATTAACCTGTATGAATGTACTTGTTAAGCACTTTGTTTCAAATATGTTTGTGCAAGGCTACTTGCACCTGAATTCAAGTAGGTGTAAGCAGTTTATATTGAAGAGAATAAGGCAGAGGCATCTTGTTTGGTGTCCTTGCACCTTTTTACACAATAATCTTGTTTCTGAATACAAACTATGTCACTAAAAGCTGTTCATTTGAATGACATGCCATTTTTTGTCCTCCTATTAGAATTTCAATACTGTAGGGGTATTTACAATGTATGTGCCCACTGGCAATTATATTTGCAGTGTGGACATTTGATAAAGTACACAAAAAACAATAAACCTGAAGTCAGATTTGTTTTGTTTGGGTGATTCTAGAGACCTTAAGGATGAAGTTAACATGTATCTCCTGGATAACATCAAAAATATTTACAGAAGGAAAATTACATCTATACGCTTGATACACTTTGATCTTTGCCTGATGCTGCACAGACCAACTCTCTGCTGTCTGGGAACAAGGCCAGCATCCAGAGGAGCACTCAGTTCTGTGTGCATGCATGTGTCTAACAGCTCTTAGGTTGCCGGGCTCAGATCTTTTTTTATTTTTTATTATTTTATTTATTCATTTATTTATTTTCTTATGCTTGAATGTCTTTAATCCTTGTTGAACTTCTCAAATGGTTGAACCCTTTTGAAATGCTGTTCTCTACTCCTCACTATGTCTGGTAGCATAACTTCTCACTACACTTGACAGAGCACTACCGCTCTACCGAAAATAAATAAATAACAATTACTTCATTAACTGCGAAACTTCTGCATCTCCTACAAAGTGAAAATGAGAGGAAGGCTTGGATTTCTGCCCGTTACGAGGGAATGAGGAGTTTGGATGAGACAAAGGAGAGGAAAAACCTGCTTAATAGACTGCTGATGTGCTGAATGATAGATCTGTGTAATGCCCATAGAAACTCTTTGGTGTAAATTGCACAAGTTGCTAGAATCTCTCCAATCACCTTTCCCAACTCCAATCTTCATTTCCGACGCCCTGACTCTTTTTA
>OMLI01015622.1:1330-11403 GCA_900302605.1 Rondeletia loricata
CAGACATCTAATAAAGGACAAATGAGAACATTTCTGATAAGCTTTTCAAAGGAGCTAAAGAAGATTTCTACTAAAATAAGTAATCAGAGTGGTTAGTCTACATATAGCACATTGATCCTGTCATCTGAGATCTACTGTGGGAAAATGACAAAGAAAAAAAAATGCTTCCTTGCTGGTTTGCTAGGATTCATTATAGCGCAATGGAGCTGGAAGTTTGATTGTAGTCTGCTGCTTCCTGAGGTTTGTTCCTGAGGCTAACTGGGTTTCCTGTTGGTGTGGTGATGTCTGCAGTCACAGTATATCTGGGCTATAAACTGGCTTTGGCGGGCAAGGAATTAGGTCTGGCAGGGGTACACTCACTGCCACTGACACAGACATAGACACACACTCGCACAAAAACACACACACACCCACACACACACACACACCCACACGCACACGCACACGCACACACACACACACACACACACACACACACCCACACACACACACACACACACACACACTGCTCCAACAACAGCACTGGTGTATATCTTTAGCCCTGGTCTCTCTACTGGGAGTGCCAGTCTCTCTCTGGGTCACACACACATTCACAGAACTCAAACTCCCAGTAGGTAGCATCAATGTTAGTAGGTCTGACATTTGTAGGTTATGTTTCATGGTCAGAAAGAGATGAGTGACGTTATAGCTATTTATTTGTGCAGCGATATACTAAGTTACTCACTGTCTAAATGGGTAGCCTAGAGATGGATTTGATCAAATTATTTAATTGATTCTATAGATTAATCAATCAGTTAATTTGCTCATTCAGTGGCTGATTTGGAACCTTGCTCCTCCTTATTTCCTCTCCTCTCCATCCCCAGTCCTCTGCCCCTCTACGGGCTCGCGCCATCTCCTCATGGTCAGCCACCTCAGACACCAACCTTAACCTCTCCTCCGGTGCGGGTGACGTCATCACGGCGCTGCTAAGCTTCTCCCAGGGCGACATCATCAGTGTGCTGCAGCAGAGAGAAGACTGGTGGTTAGGACAGCTCAACGGGACACAGGGATGGTTCCCCAAAAGCTATGTCACTTTGGAGGCGGGTGGCAATACAGAGTATGAAGACACACACGAGAACAGACATGTATATACACACATACCCACACACATGTATACACCTCACTGACATTGAATTTAAGTTCAATATGAGGGTGAATTGTCTATGTGTTGTTCCCATTCTAGTGTGGACGCATTTGACACCTCAGATTCTGTTCAGCTAGAGGGTAAGTAAAGTTTGTCTCTGTGAATTATCTCTAGAAAAAAGCTCTTTCTCTATATTTAATCACAACATGCCACGAGTGAACACCAATGTCATGGTTGAATCCGTATTCAATTGTCTTTAGTGAAGGCTTCGTTCACTCTCATCTTAACTCAGTCAGAAGTGTGGCTCTGCCTTATGCTCCTGTATTTTTCCCCAACCAGAGTATGTGGCCTTGTACACCTATGAGAGCCCGGAGGCGGGGGACCTGACATTTGTTGAGGGAGATGTTGTCATGGTGACGGAGAGAGAAGGGGAGTGGTGGCGAGGGTGCATAGGGGACCGGACCGGGGTGTTTCCCTCCAACTATGTCAGACCTGTTGAGCCAGAGGTGAGTGGAGCATTTTTATAAGTAAAAGGAAGTATTGCAGTATTGTTATCATTAAAATGATTATTCATTACCTAAATGTGGAATTTGTGTAATAATAGAATTAGCAGTAGAAATTTAAATCAATCCAAATGTATGTGTATGTTTTTCTTTTTTTCTTTCTTTTGATTTGTTTGATTGAATTATATTTATTTATTTATTTAAGGTTACAAGGCCTGGAGGTCCAACCAGGAAGCCTGGTGAGGATGAGCACAGGGACTCAGGGACACACACACACACACACACATTTTAATTATCTTACCTGATTAGCTCCATCACTCCTCTGATATTTACCTGATCTAAATTCAGCCTCGGCGATTTGTGTCGACAGAGATCGCCCAGGCGGTTACCACCACCGGCACCCCTACGATGCACCAGCTGAGTCTGTCTCCAGGGCAACTGATCGTGGTCCTGGCCAAGAACTCCACTGGCTGGTGGCTCGGGGAACTGCAGGTCAGTCTTTAGAGCCGTAGGGACCCTTCAAGAGTCATAGCACTCTCTTTATTTAAAAATAAATAAATATTGAATTCAAACGGTTAAAGCTTTGTCACTAGGGTTTCCATCAGGCGTTCATTTGGCTCTTAATGCTGAAGGGCAATTGCATAAGAATTTGTAATCCTTCCTTTTCAAAGTACATCAGAAGGGAATATCTGAATATCCACATTTCAGACCTTCTCTGCCTATGTGTGAAGGAAGCAGGGAAAAATATGTAAAAATCGAAATGATATAAAACATAATTAGATATGATGTAATGCTTTACTGACAAATTCTTCTGAAATTTGTCTTGCAACACTAGAGGCCTGGTCAGGTTTGATGGATATATCGTGTCACAGTTTGTAGAAAGACAGAGTAAGTAGAGGAGGTTCCTTTTAAACTAAAAAACATGCGATAACTGTAGGTGTGTTTTGAGCTAAGGAGAGAGAAGTCGTGTTCACACTCAGCATGCGGCGGAAGGCACCAGACATCTGCAGACCTGTCAGATCAATGAAGAGCTAGTGAGAGGTGGACAGGAGGTTACAGGAGTTAATCGTGGTTTGTCCATAGGTCAGACATAAACATCAGGGAGACTAGAGGTCAATCAAATCCTCACAGTTCATTTTGTGCTGAGGCTGCAGCTCTACCCATGGTTAAGCCCTGCTATGTCTCAGTGGATGGTAGGCAGTAATAAGACAGATGAGTCAACTCGGCAGCCAAGTGGTCGATGGTTCAGACAAGACAGTAAAAATGCAAACTGACATTGTTGCAGTAGGATAGAATTAGCACAGCTTCCTACAATGCCTTCAGAAAGTATTCAACCCTGTTGACTTTTTTTGTGTGCATTTTGTGGCGTTGCAGACTGAGTACAAAATTGATTAAATTGGGATTTATTGTCATTACAATCTACACAAAATACCCCATAATGCCAAAGGGAAAACATGTTTTTTGAAATTTTGAAAATGAAACAGAAATATCTCATTTAAATAAGTATTCAACCCTCTGAGTCAATATTTTGTAGAAGCTTTGGCAGCAATTACAGCTTCGGGTCTAGTTGGACTGTGTCACCTTGGCACATCTGGATTTGGGGATTTTCTCCCATAACTTGCTTGACTTGGCTACTCTAGGACTTTCACATTATTGTTCTTAAGCCATTCTAGTATTGATTTGTCTGTATGCCTAGTGTCGTGTTGGAATTTGCCTGTATTTGGCTGCATTCATTGTTTCCTCTATCCTTACAAGTCTTCCAGTCACTGCCACTGAAAAGCAGCCCCCACAGCATGATGCTGTCAACACCATGCTTCATGGTAGGGATGCTGTTGCATGGGTGATGAGCTGTGCCCAGTTTCTGCCAGACATAGCACTTTGCATCATGGCTGAAGCGTTCAATTTTTGTTTCGTCGGAACACAGAGTCTTTCACATGCCTTTTTGCAAACTCCAGGCATGCTGTCATGTGCCTGATTTTCAGGAGTGGCTTCCTTCTGGCCACTCTGTCACAGAGCTGCATTGACTGTTGTTCTTCCCCGCAAGATCTCTTATCACAGTTGAGGAACTCTGTTGCTCTGACAGAGTGGTCATTGGGTTTCACCTCCCTGACCAACGTCCTTCTTGCCTGGTTGCTCAGTTTGGTGGGATGACCAGCTCTAGGAGGTAGCTGGGTACCTGGGTAGCTATGTTTTCTATTTCCCAATGATGGAGCCTACTGTGCTCTTGTGAACTCGCAACACTTTAAAATGGCTATACCCTTCCCCAGATCTTTGTCTCCTCACAGTTCTGTCTCTGAATGCTATGGGCAGTTCTTGGGACTTGATGGTAGAGTTTCTGCTCTGTCATATACTGTCATCTGTGGGACATTATATAGTCAGATATGTTTTGTTCTAAATCATGTCCAATCAATTGAATTGGCCACAGGTGGACTCAAACCAAGTTGTAGAGACATCTCAAGGACATTGCAAAGAATTTAGAAGCACCGTCACTCAATTTGGAGTGTCACTGCAAATGGGTTAAATGCTTATTGACTCCATTTTTTTAAAAATTAATTTCTAAAAATGTATGAATAAAAAAAATCCACTTTGACATATTGGGTATTTGATCAGTGACAAAAAAAATCCCAATTTTATCCATTTGGAATTGAGACTGTAACACCACAAAATGCAAGAAAAGGGGTTGCATTTTTTCGGAAGGCACTGAATATAAATTCCAAGAAAAGCCCTTTTCAATTCAATATAGATTTTTGTTTGTAATGCTGAGATTGTAGAGGTTCAGCGTTCTGCTAAAAGGAAGAATACAGTATTTGATTCAACCTTGAATGCATTAGCACTATAATCATCAGCTCATCTTTCAATCCACAATTCAGAATTGAATCAGTGTAGTCCAGTGTAAAAGATTTAGTTTCGCTGGCTCTTTCCCTCCAGGCTCGAGGTAAGAAGCGTCAGAGAGGCTGGTTCCATTCCTCCCACGTCAAGCTCCTGGGTCCTTCCAGCGGCAAGTCCACTCCCGCTCCTCTGCCAGGTGATGCCACACTTTGAACAGGACGTCTTTTCTTTTAGCTGTTTTGTTTTGTTGTGGAGTGTGCTTACAAAAATACTGGTGTCTCTTGCTGGTAGGAGCACAAGCGTCGTTTTTATTCGTGTACAAAGTTAGTCTATTTTCAGTTTCCACATGTTTTCTGGATTTCCATGGTATTGTAGTAAATTGCAAAGTGAGAATTCACAATTTCTAACTAAGGAGACAAGGCCATGATTGATCTGACAACCTTGCCAAGAACTGCTGATGAGTAGGCTTTTCAGTGTACTGATTTTGAAAGTTGCTGTTTATACAAAGCATTCTCAGAAACAAGTATGCTTAAAATGCCAAGATGCTAAGAAAATTACTTATAATTCCATGTAGCAGTGAGTGATTGATTAACCTACAGATATCAGTAGACACACAATCCTAACAAAATTACTGTCCCTACGAACCATGCTGTATTTTGTAGCATGCAGTTGATGAAAGATGTCAACATGCTATGTGACAGTACCATACTGACGCCAAATTGCTGATGTTTGTCTCGTGTCCTGGTGTAATTTTCTATGCTTGGAACATTTTACCATTGCACAGCATTGTTGGTAATTTTACTATACTAATGTCCAGTTAGTATCACAGAAAATGGTATAAAATCCTGGCATTTTCAGTAGATTGATGACCATTTTAGATTCAGTACACTGAAACATCCTACTGATTGGCAGCTACTACATGACTGTCAGATGCTCCATGTGTATTTCTCCCACTCACTTCCTCATTACACACCTGCCCCTGATCCCACAGTGTGCCAAGTCATCGCCATGTATGACTATACAGCTGCCAATCAGGATGAGTTGAGCTTCTCCAAGGGTCAGCTGATCAACATCCTGGACAAGACCAACCCTGATTGGTGGAAAGGAGAGGCCAGTGGGGTCACGGGCCTGGTGCCCACCAATTACGTCAAGATGACCACAGAATCAGACCCCAGCCAGCAATGTGAGTGAACCTCAGGCATTTTTGTACTTCTGCACCACTGTCAAACACATGAAGACAAACATTTAAGCCCAAGTTTTTCACAGAGGGACGATATTTCCTTTCATAATCAATAATCAATAATTCACCCATACATATAATTGTCAGTGCTATTGGCAGAATAATTGAACTATGGACATAACTGGAAACCCATTATACATGTTTATCAGTTGTAGAAGGACACTTCTGTCTTAATCTGATTGGTTGACTTGGCTCACTCCAGGTACAATATATTCCTCATTCATGCCAGAGCATGGTGAGAAAAACGGTAAGTAGACAAGAGTTGGTTTCTGTCAATCACTGGGGGATCACTGGTGAACACGAACACACTGCACTTTAAAGGCTCAATCCCCAGTATTTGTTGTGGTTTGATACAAATTAAATTGAATGGTGCATATAGTATCAACGTACTGTAGTATTCAGCCTCGAAATGGGCTTTAACTATGATACGGAGCGGTCAGTGCTTGAATAAAGAGGCCTAATTAAATACTTGAGTGGTTACATTTTGGATTGGGCCTTTAAAGTCTCCCTGCATTGACTGCACCAACAATTAGATTTTTTTTTCAAACAAAGCAAATCATTCGGTCTCAGAGCAAAATGGGAACAACAGCTGATTCCTTTCCATTGAAACGGGCATGTTTGTTCATCCCAAATCTGATTCCCTTTCTGCGTATCTGAACTTCATTTTGACTGCGAATGTGACTGGTGGATAGGTTAACAAATGTTCAGGCTGTGCTTAGGAATTCAAATGGAGTGATAGGATAATGAGGTCACTGGCGGAGGGCTTTAAAACGGAGCACTATGCACTTATTACTCATTATGCATCCTTATGTACAGTACACTGAACAATACACCTTTGGCTTTGGTTATAACCTGTTTTGGTTTGGGTGGGTTGAGTTTTTAATCAGTATTCATGGCTTGCGTTGTCTCGTCTGAGTGAACCTCTGTTAACAAGAGTGAACACACTGCTTGTTTAATTAGGATGAACTCATTAAAGCTACACACACAAACACAATTAAATAGTAATTCTGATTAACATGTTCTGACTTTTACACACACCCCGTTACACACAAGGTCTGCACTTCATTGGACAAAAATTTTAAGAATTACAATCACGCTCCAGCTGAAATGATAATTAACAACATTTGCATTTGCAGAAATACATTATTAATGCACCTGCATGTAAGCTGTAAGCCCTGTAAGGGTCCAGCATTAATATAAAAACTATATTAATGTCTGCTGTCTCCTTCTCTCCATCCATCTCTCCTTCATCTCACTCACCTCCCCCTCCCTCGCCTCCACTACATATTTTTTTTGTTTCCTCTGTAGGACAGTAATGCTGGCTTTCCTTTCTCCTCTTCCTCCTCCTCCTCCTCCTCCTCCTCTTCCTCCTCTTCCTCACCCTTCTCTCTGAGCCAATCAGAACTCAGAATGCCCTGTCGCATCAGGAAGTCCAGCCGCCAGCAAGAACAGCCCAGCTCTGCGCTTTCCACCTCACTCTCGTTTAGGACTGTGGTGTTCTGTGCTCCTCTGTTTCTATCCCTTTTTCCTTTTACTTGTTTTGCTTCGTTTCCCCCCCCCTTTCCTCTCTTTTATTCACTCTTTTATATTTCTCTTCTTCTGTCTTTTCTCTATAATGCATTTATTTTTCTCCCTTATCCCCCTCGCTCTCTCCTCTCCTCTGTTTCCCCCGATGTTTTCTCTAACTAGCTAATTAACCAAGGGAGTGAGGCTGAGGCAGCTAGACATGATATGAGTTTTAGAAGCTTTTTGCCCCTCTGATACAATGTCAAAGGCATAGAAATGTGTAGTTTTGTTATAGACAAATGAAAATATGGATCATAACAGTTTGGTTACAGTATAATAAAAATATTATTATGTAAAATGGCATCCTGATTAATTAAGTCATTTAGTTTTCTAAATCAAGTCTGAGTCAACATGATATAGAGGTTTTTAACAGGGTCGCTCATTCTTGCACTAACCACATTAAACCTTGCTAAAAAATGGACCAATGTAAAGATTTTAGTTGATGATTCATTCTGTGTTGCTTAATCACAAATAACCTCGCTGCTTGCTAATGCATTGCTTGGATTAAAATGATTGTGATTTTATTGTTCAGTTCAATTCTTATGCACACTAACATATAGGACTGTTTGCAAGTTTCTGATTAAGGTTGAAACTCATTCAGTATTGAACTGTATTATCACCAGCAACAACAAAGCAGTTATTAGCATACCAATGCTTAAAGGTAGATTCAGATATATGACACTACACCTGCTGAAACTCACTTCCAAGTTTTGCTCTAGTTTGAACCTCAAAAAGACATGAACAACCAACTGCTCAGTTGGCCTCCGAGTCTTCCACTACACTTAAGGCAGTAGCTAGTTTACTCATCCACACCTATGCAATCATTTGGAGTAAGCACTCCACCATGAAAGGTGCTTCACTAATTCAGTGTTCTTGGTAGCAGTATTGTTAGCGATAGCATTGCTTGGTATCTTCCCTAGGTTCATGTATTGCAAATACAACGTGCCTCACTCTTGTCTGTGCATTAAATGTATATAATATATCACAGAACTGATAATAAAGAGATTTTAAGATGGTGATGTGTGAATTGCTTTTGACAAGACAATATTCATGCATTTGCGGGAGCTTGCCATATTTTCTCAGACACCGCACAAAAGTTTGATCAAAATCTCTTAAGTGTTTGTGCGTGTGTTTGCCATGCACATGTGCTTGTGTGTGTGTGTGTGTGTGTGTGTACATGTGTGTGTGCACATGTTTGTGTGTGTGTGCATGTGTGCACTTTAGGGTGTGCTGACCTGATGACCTTGGACACCATGACCCCCCAGGAGAGGAAGAGGCAGGGTTATATCCATGAGCTCATCCAGACTGAGGAGACCTACCTGGAGGACCTGGAACTGGTGCTGGAGGTAAACCCTGCAGTACACACACACACACACACACACACACACACACACACACACACCCATGCACATATTCACAAATCCTCAACCTTTGTCTAGGGTTTGAAGCACTGACATTGTTTATAGTGCGTTTGTCTCATGTGTGCATGTGAATGTCTCTCAGGTCTTCCACAAGCCCATGTCAGAGTCAGGCCGTCTAACAGAGGCTGAGATGGGAGTGATCTTTGTTAACTGGAGGGAGCTGATCATGTGTAACACCAAACTACTCAAGTAGGCACCACACACCACCTTGATTATTTTGATGAACGCTTTTAATGCTGCCTGAAACTGAAATGTTTCACTAGTTTGTGTATTGAAAAAACACTAGCTAGCTATTAACAGTCTAAACAACAGCTCAACTTTCTCATTTTTTTCTGTGTGCAGTTCCTCCCTTCAGCAGATAGGGGCCAGTATTATGTGATAGAGGGTTTGCACACATAAAAAATCAATGTTATTCAAAATCAGGAGCCATTGATTTTGAAAAACATTGATTTTTTATGTATTATTCGGTGTGTGTGTGTGTGTGTGTGTGTGTGTGTGTGTGTGTGTGTGTGTTGCATGTGTACAGCTTAGCTCATGCCTGTGCAGATGTGACAAAAAACATGCATGTGTGTCTTACATCATCGTAATCCTTGTGCGTCCCAGGGCCCTGCGTGTCCGCAAAAAGACAGGTGGAGAGAACATGCCGGTGCAGGTGATAGGGGACCTGCTGGCCTCGGAGCTCGCCCACATGCAGCCCTACATCCGCTTCTGCTCCTGCCAGCTCAACGCCGCTGCCCTGCTGCAGAGCAAGACCCACAACCAGCCTGACTTTAAGGACTTCCTCAAGGTACTGAATCATGGGAAATTGAGTTATTTTGGAGGAATGCTTGATTCGGTACCGTTATTAGGTGTGCAGTGTTATGAGAGATGCATAATGACATTTTCTTTTGTAAATCCTAGCTGAGCATCAGTGGATAAATACTATTTTATTGAAGTGAACTAACTCTCTCTCTCTCTCTCTCTCGCTCTCTCTCTCCTCCTCCTCTTATGAGCAGAAGATAGCCACTAACTACCGTTGTAAAGGAATGCCACTGTCCAGCTTCCTCCTCAAGCCCATGCAGAGGATCACACGCTACCCCCTGCTCATAAAGAATGTATGTGGAACACACAGGAACACACACATGCACAAATATCATCAGGAACATTATACAACTGAACTTAAGTGTCGCTCTCTTCTATAATCACAGCACCCTCTATATGTCTACACTCAGGGTGCGATTTGTTAAAAAAACAGAGGGGGGGACGTTAGAAAATATTTTTTAAATGTAGGACATAAAAAGAATACACACTTACAAATTCATATAAAACGCACACATTTCATAAAATGATGTCACGTGAACCGCAATATTCATAAGTGCGCTATTATTCGGTGACATGATAGCCTATGTTGG
>OMLI01015699.1:1534-17935 GCA_900302605.1 Rondeletia loricata
TTTCTTTCCCATATTTATTACTTCTCAAGGGAATGTTAGGTTATTTTTTATAGGCCCCAATGAAGTCAAAGTCAAAGTCAAAGTCAAAGTCACCTTTATTTATATAGCACATTTAAAATCAACCGAAGTTGCACCAAAGTGCTTTACAGTTTAAAGAAACAGACAAATACAAAATAAGAAGTGAAAGCTCTGTTTGCTCTCTGCAGCTATTAGTGTATGTTTCTCTCTCTGTGTGTGTGTGTGTGTGTGTGCTCTGAAACTTCTCTCAGTCTCCCCTCCCCCCACTCTCCCTTGTATAATCACAGCCCTTACCTGGCTGTGTTGTGCAGACACACCCGGCTACTCCATATCAACCAATCGCAGCTCCAAGAGAGACACCCAGGAGGTGCACTTCCTGTGTTTGGTGAGAGAAGAATGGGGCAGGAGAGAAGGCGAGAGTTGTCTACTTTTATCCGAGGGTCAACACAGACGATCACGTCGGCAGTAGAGGGGAGGGGAAAGGATTGATTTGTGGTTAGAGTCGACAGCCTTTTGTTTGATTTGTGGGAGATCCCTCTGTTCAGTAACGGTGACTGTGAAGACAAGACAGAGAGGACAGGAGGGGGAAGATAAGTGTCAATCTGTTGAGACTTGTTTGGGAATTTGAGGAGGGAGGGGAGGTGGGGGAGAAACAGGAAGACAGAGGCAGAAAGAAAAATGCAAGTAGTGCTCAGGCGTAAACAAGGTTTTTCAAAGGAACAGAGAGTTAAAAGTATCGAGAGAAAGAGAGAGAGAGAGTTCACATTGAATAAGAAAAGTAGAACATTTGTTTAAAGGCACCTAGAGCCAATGTGAATGCAGGGAATGAATTCTTCTGTGTTGTGCAATCCCATGCTTTTGAGCTGAGCTGGAGAGAGGGGAGATCAGATCTTCCCAGAATTCTACATTCAGGTGAGTCGCTCACCTTTTCATGGATTACAGTTTGACACTTTTGTAAGTTCATGTTTCAGCATGAATGCCGATTTGGGTGTAGTTTTATTGTAGTTTACATGTAACATGGTTTGACGATGTCACAGGCCCTTGCTTTCTGAAAGGCTTATTTTGGTATGTTATGCTTTGCAGGTCTGTGCCGCATTCTTAAGAGGGTGTCACCTTTTCTTTTGGCCTGTTTTTCCCTTTTCTAATATATAACTGGTTGCTCTTTTGGGACTTGTGGTTCTATGAACTCAGCCAACAGCCTGCAAAAGAGTTACTGTACAACTAGACTGTGTGCCTCAAAATACAGTACAGTAAGATTGCACTAGAATACAATATGTGCAGCAATTTATTGAACATAACAATATAACCTTTGAATTACAATGTTTCTATTATTTTGATTGTTGCAGCTGACATACTTTAACTTTCCAGAGGCAGCAGTAACTTTTGTGGGTTACAGTTTCTCAGAATAGTCCTACTCCCCTCTGGTCTGTAGCGCCTCCTGATTATGTTTTCCTTTGACCTGTCAATCAGTGATGTATTACTGAAAATAGATTGACTCTTTATCTCAGATTATTCTCAGTTAGATTGTTTCTAAATTGATGATATTAATGTCTTTTAGGTTCCGAAAATTATGGTACGATGGGGACCAAAAGGCCCAGTTGCACCCTGTTTGACACTTTATCCAATCCAAAAACTGCTGACCGCAAACATCAGCCAGGTGGACAGTTCTCCCGGGACACCAGTCCCAGACCAGGAACTACTGCCCAGTCAGAGCGCGAGAGAGAAAGGAACCAAGAGGAAGAATGGAGGAGAGAAAGAGAAGTGGAGAGAATGAGAGACAAAACGAGATACAAAGGGAAAGACATGGACCCACGGGAGAAATATTCTGAGAGAGACCGGGCTCCTGCTCCCAGACCGAGAGAGGGAGAAAGAGAATGGAGGCACAGGGAAAGGAGGCAAGAAGATGAGAGAAACAGAAATGGAAGGCCGCTGTCAAATTTAGAGAAGGTGACTGAGAGAGAAATGGAAAAGGGGGGGAAGAAAGGTGACACATTTCCAAGAATGAGAAGAGTCAGCAAAGAGAGAGACAGAAGAATGATTGCATTTACTGAGAAAGATGAGGAAAGAGGGGGAAAGAGGCTGATAGACAGGCAAAAAGGAATAGAGATTGATGACTTGGAGAGAGAAAGAGAGAAAGCATGGAGGAGAGAGAGGCAGCGAGACAAAGAGAGGTACAGAGAGAGGGAAAGAGATGGATTTCAAAACAGGGCAAAGGAGAAGGGCGAAAACAATGGAGGAAAACCCATGGAAGATGGGACAGTGCGGCAAAGGGAAAGACTGAGAGGTTTTCCTGGTTTCCGAGAGAGGAGGAGAGAGAGCGACTTGGAGGCCAATGACCTATGGGACAGAAGAGAGCGGGATGCAGCTAGAGAGAGAGAGAAGCCAAGACCTAACTTGGGAGAGAGGGAGGCCAGGATGCCTTCTCCACGCAGAAGAAGAGACAGAGAGATCTACTCAGATAGAAAGGACAGGGAAAAGGCAGAGAGGAGAGATGGAAAGAGGGACACCAAGAGTGAAGGTGACAGTGATGAGACAGAGATGAGGAAGGAGAGAGTGAAGAACAGACAGAGAGAGGAGTTGATATATCGACACAGTAGAAGTGAGGGGGATGACCAGGGAAAAACAGCAAGGGAAAAAGTGCGAGAAAGGCAGAGATATAGGGAGGAGGATAGGAAGAGGTACAGAGAAAGGGACAGAGAAAGAGAAGCAGATGGATCCAGAGTGCGAGATGAGGGCAGAGAGAGGGGAGCAGAGAAAGATGAGATGTACAGAGAGAAGGACAGGAGAAAAGTGAGGGAGTTTGAGAGGGAGGGGGAGAGATGGAAGGATGGTGTGAGAGACGTAAAGGGGTGTAGACAAGATGACAGAGGGTGGCCAAGTGACAGGAGAGAGGGAGACCGATACAGAGAAAGGGAGGACGAGGAGAGGAGAGGCAGGGAAAGAAAGGAAAGAGAGACTGATCCTAGGTGGGATGATGCAGCAGGCAGAGGTAGCCGATCACTGAGCGAGACAGCCCTCAGGGCACTACCACGAGCCCAGAGCAGTGGAGAGTGGAGCAGCGATATGGACAGTGAGAGAAGATGTAGAAGGGGAAGAGACAATTATGAAGAGAGGGAATCTGGGAGAGAAAGCACGGCAGAAAGTGAAAGAGATGTAGAAGAAGAGAGGAGCGGCGGGAGAGCTGCTGAAAGAAGCCAGAGGGAGCAAAAAAGAAGTGACAGAGATAGAGGAGAGGAGAGGATGGGCGGTGTACCAGATCAGAGAAGGATGTGGTTAGAGCCACAGAGGGGCAAGACTAGTAAAGAGTCCACTTTAGAAGATGAATTAATAGAAAGAGAGAGACACACAAGGCGAAAGGAGAGGAAAAGAGGAGGAGAAGAGAGGACGATGGAGTCACAGACAGAGTGGGGAAGAGAGGGGCGGAGATTAAAAGAGGAACAAGATAAGAGGCACTTGGACAAAAGCAAGTCCAGAGGAAGACACTGTGAAACTGGGAGACATGGAAGGAGAGATGAGTACAAGGAGCAACGGGGAGAAACGGAGAGGAGGATGGAGGGTGTAAGTGTAGACAGAGAGGAGGTGAGTGAGGCCTGGAGAGAGAGAGATAAGGGAGGAAAGGAACATCTGTCTGACAGCAATGGAGGGATAGAGGGAAGCCGGCTGAGGGACATGAAGAGAAAGAACGTGACAGATAAAACAGAGAGTGACAGAGAGGAAGAGGGAGGGAGCAATTATTGTGCCCGCTCTGAGAGTGAAGGAGGAAGTGAGACAGGGTGGGAACAAGAGAGGGACAAAATGCTGTCAGGAGAGGATAGTTTTGTTACTGTGTCCAGTGGAGATGCGGAGGATGAGAGAGAGGAAGAGGAATTTGAGGACTGTAGGGAATTCTGGGAACCACCCGCTGGCTTCAAGAGGCATGAGGGAGAGGAGGAAAGGCAAGAGGAATGGAGAGAAGGAAAGGAGGATAGGGTTGAGGAAGAGGGAGAAAACAGAGAGGGACAGGGGAAGGAAAAACACCCCAAGTATATCTTCTGTGTGATTGGGCAAACACTTCCCCGGTCAAAACCCAATAAGATGTCAGAACCGGATCAGATGGGACGAACGGAAAGGGACAACCCAAATTCAGGAAGTAGTCAGTATGGCAGTGATGACATCACACAGCAACCCCAGAATGACCTGCATCCTGTCCTGAGTAGAAATGATGATTACGCCATCATCAACAACAACCAAGAGACTGAGACCAAGAGAGAGAGGGACAAGTATAACGTGCCAAAGGAGGAGAGACCCATCACCGATGAGACATCCAGAGTTGATATCAGATATAGAATGTCTTCCGAATTTGAAGACACAGAGACTGGAGACAGAGTGAAGAGCAAGGTGGAGCATCCGTATGCCGAGATAGGGCCAATAAGAAGAGACTCACAGACTGAAAAGCTCCTCACAGATTGGAGAGAGAGAAACAAAGAGTACATAGAACAGACAGACAGGGAGAGGGAGCAACTTTCACCAAGCACCAATAATGGTGAGGTTAGTTCTCAGGGGGATTTTGTGCCAATTCAAACTGCCTTGGATGGGATTAATCCTGCAACAATGAGTCCAGAGGAGGAGGTGGCCATTCGGATCCGTATGAGCGGGGCATGGAGCATGGCAGAGGAGGCCAAGCGACATTCCCAGGCTCCCCACCTTAAATGGGCCAAAAATGTAGTGCAAGAGATCCTGGGACCCTCGGGGGAACAGACCATAGACGACCCTAATTCAGGGCAACAGGGAAACCAGGAGGTCAACCAGTCTGAGAGAGGGATCAAGAAAGAGCAACAAGAGGAGGAGATGACAGTGGGGATTGGAGAGATGCCTGTTTATGCCAAAGTGCAAAAGTTGAGAATGGATGAACAGCACTCAGAGCCGGAGCTGGATGAGGGAGAGGCGGAGCCACTGGAGGTGGAGGAATTGAGAGGTATGGGGCAGAGCCAAACAGACATGCATGCTGACCAGTTCACAGCTATGCATGGTGACACACCTACATACACTCATACTGACACACTGTTAGACACAGAAAGGAAGGAGGCTTGTAGTCCTCCCATTGACGAAAAGACCGGGCCTTCTGGTCACCTCCGGGTAGAAAAGGCAGCAGAAGATATAGAGGTGAATATTAGGGAAGAGGCAGGTGATGAGGTTAAGATAACAGGAGTAGAAGAAGAAACAAGCAGAGAGAAGGAAGTGGAGATGTATCTGTCTGTGAGCAACACCCTGTACAAACCTAACAGCTGCCCCATTCTCAATTATGAACTGGAGTCTGAACTCCCCATCCCCTCCATAGAGGATAAGGATCAGGGGGAGGAAGACAGTGAAAGTGAAGAGGAGAGGCAGGGAGAGGAGCCTGAGGAGAGGGATACTGGAGAGGAGGTGGGAAAGATGAGCAGGGGAGAAGGAAATGAGGAGGAGAGCAGAGAGGGAGAGGAGGAGGCAGAGAGGAGAATAGGAGAAGGGGTGGTGAAGAGCAGCTACAGTTTCCGAAATTTGGGTCCCGAGGCTCGCATAAGAAGAAAGGGAATCCGCAAAACAACTGAAAGAAGAAAAGAAGAGCCTGTAGAGGAGGAAGAAGAGGAAGGTGTTGGAAGGGATCGCAGAACCAGAATATTCTCCACCCCAGGTAAAGAAAGAAGATGGAGGATGGAATCAGAGGTTGTCTGCTCAAATCAGTCTCACCAATGTTTATTAACTAGGTATTCAGATAACCAAATAACTACGTCACCTCACTCCTTTGATTATCATTTTAAATTATTTGCTCATTAATCAGCATTGCAGTAAATTGATCTAATCATCTAACTTTATCAGGCTAACACATTTCAACCTAGAGTGCCACACAGAGGAAACAACAGTTTGAATTGGACGTAACCAAAACACGACCATACACATATACATCTACATCTGGTTCTTTTGTCATACCCTCTGTTTTGCAGTCTACGTTTCTTGACTATTTTGAATCATTTCATCGTCATTGCACTGATTGGAACAGATTACATATCTTTGAAATGGAAACTGCGTCACAGTCAGTTGTGTGGTCTCAGGTGGTGGGTGGAGATTAGAGGAGGTGGGGAAAGGAGGGAAAACCAGAAACTGCGCCTTAAGAAGTGTAGAGTAAAAGGCTGGGGTGGATCCTGTATGCAATCGGAATATATTTCTCGCCTCAGAGCACATCTCACAGATAGGCTTTGTTTTGAGATAGAACACGAGAAACTCAAGACAAAGTTTTGGAAACAAACTAATCCTTGCTGTCTTACTTCTTATAGCTGGATTACTAAATTAATTATACAAATTATCTATCAGTTATTTTTCTGTTATTCTATTTATTTGTTTGTTTTTGTTTATTTTGCTTTCATTCATTTGTTCATTCATCCATACCCTCGCTGTACTTTATAGTAAACTATAGCACACTAATCAGGATATGCTATTGTATCACGTTTGGTCAAATGGATACTTTCTTCTACCAGATGATGAAGCTACTAGGAGTGGAAGTTGGGGAGAAGTGGACCTGAGGTGAGTGAAACAATCATTGATGATATGATAAAATACATTGTGATACAACACCAGATGTTACAAGATACCGGAATTGACCATGTCAATTATTAATTAAAAGTCTTTCAATTATTTTGAGCATTTGATTTAGTGTACTTGGTATTGAAAATGAGGAGAGGTTTGCACTTTGTGGGCGATGCTATTGGTTCTATTGTGCCAGGCAGGCTCACTGAAAAATAATACAGTTCTCCTCAAAATAGTAATTCAAGCTAGGTCTGTTTCCTGGTGTGTACAGTAACATTCAATGTGTATTTTTTGTACAGTTCACTAAACTGTCGTTTTAGACAGTCTCCTCTTGTTTAGACAGTCATCACAGTTCTAAATGTTGTGACTCTTTCTTGGCATTGCAGGAATGTTTTGGACACAATTGGAAGAAGGAAAAGGAACTCAAAGTTTTTCAGTGAGTATCTCTTTACCTCCTCTATTTTGACCTATGACCCAGGTCATAAGCATCATATTATGTATATTGTAAAAAGTCTTTGGGGACAGACTAAGGACATCCTCTTAAAATATGTCTATTTAGTAATATTTTGAGATCCTTTTGCAGTCCAGACTGTTTTTCATCACCCACACTGTAATTTCAGAATAAAACTACAGATTGATGATATATGTATCATCAATATGTAGGCGACAGAGTGACATGACTGTGGTTGGGAAAGGCACGACGTGATGGAGCATTTCCCCTCAGCGTGTGTGATTCATCTCTGTGCGGATACTGGTTCACTAGTTATTTATGTCTTATTCAGCACAAGTTGGTTCCGAATTTTAACGGAATACACAAATGAAAAGCAGCCTGTACGCAGCTTAATGTTGGTTCATACCATTTTTCAAACTTGTTTTTTAAACATCCTAAAATGGCAGCGGAAATGGATATTGCGTGAAATGGGGCAGGCCGTGTGTGTGTGTGTGTGTGTCTGTGTGTGCATGCTCCAGGGCCACAGACAGGTTTCTGCAGGCATTCATATCTCCTAACTTGAGGAAAAAACAGCTGCTGCTGTGACTTTGCGTTCCGACAAGTATGTGTAAATGGAATGTCAAACGCAAACATCTCCTCTTGGCTAACCCGTTCCTGTTTCTTCTGTGTTCTGCTTCCTTTCTTTTTCAATCTTCTTTCTCTCTTGCTCCCTCTTCTCTCCTACTCTCCTTATTTCTATCTGTCTGTGTTACTCCCTCCCTCTATTTCTCCTTTCCTTTCCCTCAGATGCTGCCCAGCTCTACCAGCAGTACAGTGAGGCAGCCCAGAACATTGAGATCCTGCGCCAGTCTCGCTCCGATGTCCTCTCTACGTCTGAGGAGCACAGCGTCCACCTTATCGCCCCCCTCCCTTCCTCCTCTCCCTCTTCCTCTCCAGCTCCCTCACCCCCTCCTGCCCGCAGACCGCTCCCTCCCCTGCCGCCTGTCCCCCACCCGCACTCCCTGTCCCACACAGGCTCCATCTCCAGTACCACCAGTGCCAAGAATTTGCCTCTCCCCGAGCCCCCCAAGACTGAAGGCAGGCCTTCCTCCCCACGTCTATCTATCTCTCTCACCCAGTCTGCCACGTTGTGGCGGGACCTGCCAGGAGTCAGGAACAGTGCTGAGCTGGAGGAGCTCACAGAGGACCAGAGGCGCCTACAGGAGGTAACACAACATCATATGGCCAAGTGCTACTGCAGCACATAATACGTCTGAACGTGCACTCACCATTTGATAAAATGTTAAAATCAGGAGTGAATCCTTCATACAGCTTGTGAGATTTTGATTACAGTAGATAAAAATAGCTTGTCTCATTTATATGAATATTTATCAGTGTAAGAATCACTTGATGTGAAGGTTCTCGCTCCATTTACTGGAACGTTACTGGCACGACATTTCATGACATCAAAATGTAATTTGGGGGAGTCCACTTATTAATGAATCCACAGTTTATTGGCAGAAGAAAGATGACTGTGTCTTGTGCCAGAGGGCATGATTGCATATACATTATTGTTTTTCTCTAGTGTTGTAGGTGTTGGTGTATAGGTTAGCAGAAATGCTTCAGAGTTGGATCATTTCCACTCATTGTGAAATCCAAGGCCTTTGGCAGAAATCCCTCTCAGTTCGTCATATCCTAGTGAAAGAGGCCCAGTGCTTCTACAGAAGTGATTAATTGTAGCCCTGTCTGGCTGTCTCTTGCTCAATGTTTTAATCTTCCTTCACTTTTTTCTCTCTCCCTCCTTTCCTCTCTAGGTAAGGTTTGAGGTGGTGACTTCAGAGGCCTCCTACTGCAGGAGTTTGGACATTGTGGTGGAACACTTTGTCATGTCCAAACAGCTGGGGGCACTGTTGACCACGCAGGATAGGAACTGGCTATTTTCCCGGCTGGCTGATGTTCGTGCCATCAGCCACAGGTTAGAGGTGTTAATGATTCCATAGAGCCTTACATTGCATATCTGTCAGACTAAATTCATCATATTGACACATTTTAGAGCATATTTGACTGCTCATGCAACATGTATGTGAAGATCTACCGTATTTGAGCTGTGCTGGTAGAATTTCAGAAGTCTGTAGGAGAAATAGACTTTAAACAGTTCTTTGTGGTTTTTCTTTTAGTTTTCTCTCAAAGCTGGAGGAGCGGATGGAATCTGACATCATGCACTTTACTGTGTGTGACATCATCGCTCGACACTGTCAGCGCTTCAAAATGGTTTATGTGCCCTACCTCACCAACCAATCATATCAGGATGCCACCTACCAGAGACTCATGTGAGCCATTCCACCATTAATACCATTTGGTACCATTAGTATCAATAATATACATTACGGTACTGACATACAACCTTCTCAAGCTCTCCTGCTTTGGGAACGAATGTCATTGGAACCCTGGTAATAGATGCCACATGGACCACAACACGACTGTATACTCTCACTGAAACTTTTAATGCATCTAATTTCAACCAGTGAATATATGATTTTCAGTTCAAATGAACCTCGACCATTGGCTTTTTTCTCTTCATCTGTACATACACTCAATTTCTCTCTTTGTCTCAGGAATGACAATCCAGGGTTCAAGCGAATTGTGGAGAAATTAGAGAGGAGTCCTGTTTGCCAGAGACTTCCTCTTCGCTCCTTCCTTGTCCTCCCCTTCCAGAGGATCACACGAATTAAGCTGCTGGTCCAGGTGTGTGAGTGTGTGTGTGTGTGTGTGTATATGTGTGGCCTTTTTAAACGATGAACGCTGAAATGTTTTACGGCATGTTTTCCCCTGTTCCTTTTGTCTCACTTCTACACACTCTCTCTTTCTGTCCAGAACATTGTAAAGAGAACAACTCCAGGTACTGAGGAGGTGATGCAGGCCATCAAAGCTTTGAAACTGCTGGAGAAGGTACGTTTTCCTTTTCACCATACGCTAGTGTAGTTTTGCAATATTTTGATATTGCCATAAAATATATTGAATGTACTCCCTTGGTCACATATCCCTAATTTATGTCCCTCTCTTTCACGCATCTCCTAGCTGATTCAAGAAAGTAATGACAGCATCTCTCAGATGAAGAGTATTGAGTCACTGGTGTCACTCAGTGCTAAGGTGGACTTTGAGTGCAGGGTAAGTAATGACTACATTTCCCATTGTCCTCTCAAGTGTGACATAATTTTTCGGCCCAAATAATGGATTTTGGATCCCGCCCCTTTTCAGTCTAATGTGAAAATGAATAGGGGTGCAAAATGATTGCCTTTAACTATGTCCAGCGCTAATATTGAATATTTTCGCTTTAGAGGGTTCCTCTATTATGCATTTCTTTATTTGTTAAGGTGGATTCTGATGGGTTTTGAAGCTGCGATAAAAATAAAAAAAATGCTTAATTCAGTAACGCGTTAAAATATGTAATAACTTTGCCATATGTAATTTCTACTTACATAATTTCACCCATTTTAAGAATAGAACGATTGGCAAACGGGATCCAAAAATCCCATTCATTTTCACCATAGGCGAAATAATTTATTCAGAATCTGAAAGCCCAGAAACACTTAAAAGGACTATTGTTTCCAGTGATGTTATTAGGACATTATGGAAGTACAACAAAAATGACTAAACTAACATAATTTGACGCTCTCTCTCTCTCTCTCTCTCTCTCTCTCTCTCTCTCTCATGTGTTACAGACTCTTCCTCTGGTCAGTCAGTCTCGGAGGCTGGTGCGGGAAGGGCTGGTCACTGAACTGATGGATTTCTCTCTGAAGGAAATGGAGAGGAATATTTACCTGCACCTGTTCAATGACTACTTGCTGCTCTCACTACACAAAGAGTGAGTCAACACATATGAGCACATATTGCTATTATTAACAATGTGTATAATGTTATAATTATCAATCCTTGTGACCGCAAACAATAGCAAACATATTTTTACTACATTCACTGACTGGCATCTTTTTAATGATCATTTGTGCCCTGCTTTTCCATTACCCTACCTTTTTTTCTCTTGTTTTCTTCATGTCCTACTTCTTTTGTCCATCCTTCTATCGTATCTTTCCTTCCCTCATACCTAATTTCTCCCATGTGCTATCCCTTTCTGTTCTCCTGCTGATTTCAGAGGGGGAAGGTTCACAGTGATAGACCATGCTCCTGTATCAGACCTGCGTGCAGAGAACTGCCGCGTCAAACTTCACTCCCTGCAGAAGAACCTGTTCCGCCTCCACCTCTCAAACAAAGCCCTGCTGCTGAGGACTGACACACAGTAAGAGACTGGGACAGGGGCTGGGGAGTGTCTGTGTTGTAATGATGGATAATTACTGAATTCTAGTGTGTCACATCACAAAAAAACTGTAAAAACTTCCAGACGGTACTTTCATCTTTGCTTCCTCCTTCAGGAGCGATAAGCTGCGTTGGATATCAGCCGTTTCCCGGCCACATCCTGAAATAGATTTTTCTGCTGCACAAGGTGACGTATACATCCTGATTTAGATGTTACAAAAGATTATGTTGCTGTCTTGTTAGCCACGGTCTTTAATGTTAGCTAGAGTGTCTCAATAATTACTGTTAATAATAGAATAGACTTTAGTTTGAATTCATAAAAGAAAACATAAAAGTCTCATTCATTTTTAATAAGTAAAAATACGTTTTCCTGCTTTTTTGTCTTCCTGATCCCATCCCTGATAATAGTAGTAGTCCTATTAGTAGCAGGCCTATATATTTTGCTTTCTCTTTGTCTGATGTCACAAGACTACAGACCAGCCATTGACCTTGTCTGCTCCCACCGTTTCCTTCCTCTTCATATGAAACGAAAGTATTAAAGTGTTCATTGTACATGTCCCTCACTGACCATCTCTCTCTCTCTCTCTGTCTCTCTCTGTTGAAGTTGAATTCTGAAATAGGCAAAAATCTTACAAAGCGCTGCTGAGCTATTTATCATGAATGTATGATGTTAAACAGTTGTCAGTTTAAAGAGTAGCGTCACTCTCTGAGGATTACATAATGCATTATAGTGACCTGTTGATTTTTATGACTGTGGGTTTGACCTCTCCCCTCTCTTGTCCACCCAGATTTCACACAGATGCAGTGTATCCGGGCCTTTGTTGCCCAGCAACCAGATGAGCTGTCCTTGGAAAAAGCTGATATCATACTGGTGCACCAACAAAGCAGTGATGGTAAGACTGTCAAACTACCTTTCCCATGATTCTCTTGGGTAAAGTTCCAGTCACCTGTGCACTGTTTTATTGTGGAACTGCTTTGGACCCTGTATTGGTGGAGTATCTTTAATTCAGTTTCTTTGTGTTGGACTCTCTCCCGTTCCCAGGTTGGGTGGAGGGGACCAGACTGTCTGATCGGCATCGTGGCTGGATGCCTGAGTCCCATTTGGAGACCATAACCAACCCTAGAGTCCAACAACGCAACCTGTCAGATGCCCTCAAACTTACAACAGCTACAGCTGCTGTGTGAGCAGGAAGCACAGTCAGGGACTAAACAGAGGGAAGTCCCAGGTGCACAGTAAAGGATGAGAGCCACAGTTGTCTGCTTCAAGCTACTGGAGATTGGACAGTGGATGATGAGATGCTCCCAAGTGTGGATTTCCATCTCCGAACTGTTTAGAAAAGAGCACAATAACTGATGTGCTGTAATAATGCATGCCAAAGTAGTATTTGGTCTTGGTTGTTTCACTTGGTGGGCTATTCACCTGGTAGAAAGCAATGCATGAACTGCTATATAGAGGCCTGCCTGAAAAGAACTTCCTGTGACTGTGAGAAGCGGGTGGCACCAAGACATATTCTCTACAGTAACTGTATCTACGTTACAAACAACACATCATGTGTGCTATATCAATGGACTGGTGTTTTGAGAAATGTTTTAAAGGGAACTTGCTTTTTGCAAGAAATGTCACTTTTGGAAAATGTATTATTTGTGTATATTGAATAGAATCTAATGGGAGAGTAACCCCCTGTGTGTAGGAGGACAGACAGAAAACATGCAAAATATACAACTTCTTAAAGACCAGTGCAATTTCAAGATGTGCAGAACATTGTAGGTTATAATGCACACAATGAGAATATTTCATGAAATTTAAAATTTTAAAATAAAAACATGTTTGAACATGGACATATGCATGCCTTATTGCAAGTGAGCTGTGGCTGGTTTGTTTCCAGCATAATTTTATAGGCCTACTATGTCGGGCTCTTTCTTAGTCATGAAGGGAGTTCTTGGTCATTTAAAGAAATAATTACTGCGATATATTACACTTCAATAGCTATGCTGCTCATTCATAGCAAGCCCTGCTGTGAATTTAATAATAAAATGGCTACAATACGATTGCCCATGCTATTCACAGGACAGATTGCACAGCACGTAATGTAGACAGGCATGCACACAGGCATGCACGCCATGGATATAGATACACGCACGCACGTAGCCAGGCTAAGGCGTGACCCTTCCCTGGCCCAGTTTCTTATTGGTACGTTGCGCCATCATTCAGGCAAAAGTGACAAACTGGGCGTTGCAACATTTAGAACGACAGCGACACCAATCCAATAAATGCATTGTCTGACTGAGAGCCCGCCTCCGGTTCCCTCCAAATGGACACATTGCACTGCCTGTCTGCACACGTGTCTCTCATTGGCCACAATTCTGGTGGGCGGGCGTTGCAGTATTTGTTGTTGTTTTTGTGCAGAAGTAGACCAGTCGACATCTTTTAAATACATATATTTCCTACATGAGTATCTTTTGAACTAAATCGTTCACCACAGGCGTTCTGTGAGAAAACTGACCACACGAAGGGCCATTGGAATATAGCTGAATTTGTACTGAGATCAGGAAACATTGTTTTTGTTTTCATTTTCTTCAAAGGTACGTGTCTTCAGCTAGCGAGTGAACGTTACCGTCGTTAGCTAGCAGCCCTGTCCAGCTGATTTCGGATAGGGTTAATCCACTGACTGCATGTTATAGTTCAGACACTGACACATAAACAGACAATACTATCGATTCGTATAGTTGGTTAGTTAGTTCTGGATGTATACAGAATAACAGCCTTCAATGGAAAGCAAGCCAAGCTCAGCATTGTTGTGGAAAGTGACGTGGCCTTACTTCGAGTTAGCTTAGATGAGCTCATGATGACCCATGATGATGACCATTGTGCCACCGCATTGTCCACCACAATGAAAAAGGAGCTAAGGAGAGTATTTCTCCAATAAGTTCGCTATTTTGGACCTTAGACCCTATTTGCGGACTGTCTACCATGAATCTGACACATGGAGACCCAGGCTCTCACTGGGCTACAATAGAAGTCTATGGGGCAATCCTAAATGCTTTGGAAAAACTACGATAAATGTGCTTTTCCGAGACGGGAAGCTCAGGGTGGATTCTTACCGGTCTCATAATGCTCTCCTGTGAAATGTATCGCAATCCGAACATTTTTACGTGCTTGTCATGGCTTGGACAGAAGCGTTCCCCTGGCGCTTGTTTTAGGTTTTGCTCCCGCGGAGGACTATGCGGCGGGGCGGTGTTTACAAAACTCAATATTGTAGCCCATTGAGAGCCTGCAGGAAAACTGTAAAAAGCTCAATACTGAACCGATCAGTGAAATTATGGTCTCTATGTGTCAGGTTCATGGTAGACAGTCCGCAAATAGGGTCTAATAGCTAACTTATCCTTTAAGTTAGCACAATGACAGACATTGTGGGGAAGACTGTTTTCATCATAGGTTTCACTCTCCCCACTATTGTTGTCACCCCACCTATACTATAGACATGATTCTGTCTAAACAACACATATCTTCTAAAATGTGATTCCTCTGTTTGGGGGTCCTTGATATGAAACGCTTGGGTACACCCGATTTACATAATTTACCAAGACTCCCATTTTTGACAACTACATATATCACATAGCACATCTGATATAAGTGCAGAGACCCTATTTTATTTTAATTAAAACATTTTCATTTAACCTACCAGGCAGGTCACTTAAGAACAAATTTTTATTTACACGGACAGCCAGGCAAGAGGTTAGCCTCTTGGGGGAAAGGCATAACATATGCCTGCATCACATCCCTAATGGTCACATCTTGTGCTCTTAGGCTGTCAGTACAGCTTGTTGACTGAATGCACTGATTGCGTGGAGTCAGCTAGCCTTCTTTCTCTTTTGTCTACTAGATAAATAATGCTATTGTCAAAGACCTAATTTGTTTTGTTTTGTTTTTAGATGGGCAGTCAGTACCAACGCTCAGTACCACTAGAGGTGAGGAGAGCAGAGGGAGAGAGAGTTCGGGCCAAGCATCCTGACAAAATACCGGTCAGTCTGACAACTGCTACTTTAGTCTATCTCTTTATTTCTGCCACTCACTACCAGTGATTTGACTGGTGGTGTGATATGTAGCCTGTCATTGTGTCTTAAACCAAAATGTGAAAGGGGGATAGGAAATTATGTTTGTTAACTTGTAATCACCCCCTCTAAGTCAGTTCTTGAAATAAAGGTCTATGATTTCTTACATTACGTTATGTGATTTGGGATTATTTGGGCCAATTGGGATTTTGGCATGCAAAGGCATTCTGTCTAATTGATGGCTGATTACTCCTGTGCTTTCTTAACCAGATCATTGTGGAGAGGGCTGCAAGGTCACGAGCTCCTGACCTGGACAAGAAGAAATACCTAGTGCCCTCAGATCTAACAGGTGAAACACACACACACACACACACACACACACACACACACACACACACACACACACACACACACACACACACATACTTTAAAAGCCTAGTTATCGACCTATTTTATGTACAATTTATGGGGTTCCTCTTCTTTACTTCAATGATTCCCTCTGTTTCTCACCTATAGTGCTTGGCTTTTATTCAGGGTGTCAGTTTTTGGACATAAAAGTCTCATTCATTTTTAATAAGAGGTTACTGTTTTCCTGCTTTTTTGTAATCCTGATCCCATCCCTGATAATAGTAGTAGTCCTATTAGTAGCAGGCCTATATATTTTGCTTTCTCTTTGTCTGATGTCACAAGACTACAGACCAGCCATTGACCTTGTCTGCTCCCACCGTTTCCTTCCTCTTCATATGAAACGAAAGTATTAAAGTGTTCATTGTACATGTCCCTCACTGACCATCTCTCTCTCTCTCTCTCTGTACTTTTTCAGTGGGCCAGTTGTGCTTCCTGATCCGACAGCGTGTGTCAATGAGACCAGAGGAGGCACTCTTCTTCTTCGTCAACAACTCCCTTCCCCCATCCAGCTCCCCTCTTTCTGCTGTTTATGAGGTAACTGTACTCTTCCACACACTCATTGATATGTGCATATTCCCCACATACACACATGCACCCTTCACTACACATGTACATCTGTACCAGCCCCCTCCCCCCCCCAG
>OMLI01015850.1:1194-11246 GCA_900302605.1 Rondeletia loricata
CACACACACACACACACACACACACACACACACACACACACACACACACACACACACACACTACACTTTGATGGACAGAAAAGGCCACTTTTGTTGAAAGACAACTCCATCAAAATAGCCACAGTTATTTCCTGAAAATAATTTATTTTTCCCAAACTCAAATGAGTAAACAAAGGCGCGGATAAGAAAGGTTTCTGTCAGGGTATGCACTTCTGTAGTGCTGAGATAGTCCCAACAGTGTGAAATAGTATGGTGTACTGCAGTACTGTGCACCATTTGTTCCGCTCGGCTGCAGGCTGGGTGATAATTTGGACTGCTAGAATAAAGTCAAAATCAATTAGTCATGCGTAGAGCCTTGTGAGGGTAACACGATGAAATGCTACCAATGAATCTGATTTTGTTTTGCAGAATAAGGATACAACCAAGTAACATTTTTCAATCATTAATGTATTTAGTTAATACATTTTACATCATTGGTGCGTATAGTTAATATACACCAACTGTCTGTGATAAACTTGACAGACTAATAAAAAAAGAAGTGAGACACAACAAGCACATTTTGGAGGGTCGTGGTAAAGCGGTTCTTCACATCCCTCTGTCTGAATAAGAGCCAGGCAGAATCCACTCCATATCTTATTTCATCTATTGCTTTGCCATACAGTACTTATCTGCAGTACTGTCTTGCTTGCATGTGATTATGACCAAGAGGTAACGGTGGATTATGAAACTCATAATACACTATATATCCTCTGGGCCTAATATGAGTTTTGTGCCAGGGCATTCTGTCATTTTGTCATAGATTACATCCTCAAAGCCACCCGTGCAGACTGAGCCCCTTTCTTAGGCTGCTCTTCAGCCTTAGAGAACTGTTCTCAACTGATAAGGTGGTAATGAGAAAAAGAGGATGGGGATAATCATTCTGCATTCACAACTGTGGTATTACAGGTAATTTCCCTGTGAAAACCCTCAGAGGACGCTTTGCTGAGCTCAAGAGGCATTAAAGAGCTTTACTGATAAACGTTAAAAGGCTCAAGGCTTTAGCTGTGTTTGTGATTATCTGAAGACTTTTTTTCACACTGGAGCCAGTAAGCATTGTGTCGGTGAAGTGATTATGATATAGTCCTTTGGGCTTTCCTTTCAGGAGGAGATAAAATACCAATATTGTAGGAGGTCTCAGAAATGATGCTCCTCCCTTTCTTGCCCAGTGTCTCCAGGTTTTCTTTGAGCTCTTGAGGCTAGGGGAGATTGTGAGGTTGAAAGCCATTGCTTCCAAAGAGAGAAATTAAAGTTCTGTTTTTACTTTTGATGTGTAAATCAAGACTTCTGTTGGTGAGATTTGATCTCACTCATCTCTCTCAGAACGTCCCACTGCTCCCACACTAGTTAGGCTGGGAAAGAGTGGCTGTGTGGAGTGTCACTACAAAAAGCACTGCTTCATTTGTGGACTGCATGCTTAACAATAAAATATAGTCACATATAGGTTGTTGATTGTGCCACAAAGTAGGCACTACAGATTAAGACCTAAAATGCGTCTCTGATGCACTTATTGAGACGTTCAATTCCTAAAGCTGATACAACGTGACGTGCTGTAAAAAGGAATGTTTTAGATGAGGTACTGCCCGGTGACCTTATACCCCTCTGGTGCCATCAAAGCGTGAGCTGATGACTGAGGCTGGCTGACATCAGAGAGCAGAGTGAACAATGGATTCAAGGGGGCTTAGTGTGGATTCTTGATTAGCTTGTCCCCTTACCACACATCTGTGTCATGCCTCAGACATCTGTCATCCACACTTTATCTGACCATGCACAAAACGCTGTCGAACAAACCCTTCTTACTTAGAGAATATTTGTATGGTGTTTCATCTTTAATAGATTGCAGTGGAAAGTGACAGGAAACATGGGAGAGAGAGAGAGAGAGATTGTGGCAAATATTGTCAGACAGATTCAAACCCACAACATTGTGAGGACATGGTATGCACCTTAGCCCATTATACCACCAGGACACCCTGAGTAAACCCTTCTTAAAATGAAGGAAACGTAACTTCCGCTGAAAAAACAATTAGACACAAACTAATTGCACTTCTTTGAACTACAGTAGAATCAAATGTTTTTCAAACCTCTGACTTTCAAACTGACCCGTCCACTTAACAGGAATAATAAATGAAATATGTGGCAATGTAAAAACAATCATCTATTTTTCATTCATTCATTCATGAATGGGGGGCTGGAGCCTATCCCAGCATGCATTGGGTGGAAGGCAGGGAAACACCCTGGATAGGTCGCCAGTCCATCACAGGGCGAACACAGATAGACAGACGCTCACACTCACATTCATACCTATGGACAAGTTAGAGTCTCCAGTCCACCTGACTTGCATGTCTTTGGACTGTGGGAGGAAACCCACAAAAACACAGGGAGAACATGTAAATGCATATTGGACTTTTTTAGGCAGCGTCAAACTGGACTCCTTTATTGTATCATAGACGGGTTATTAGACTCATATATCAAGAGTGAGTGGAGTTTTGTTTTTACCCTTTTAACCCAGTGGAAATTGGCACAATGCACTTATATGCATTCAGATTTTCCGGCTCATCAAATAAGATTAATGTTCCTTAAGTTGATTTTGAGTTGATTTTCTCTTCAGTTTTTGGCCTTTCTGCAACTTCTTTCTACAAAATTTCATCCAGATTCAGAGCTGTATGTGTTTGCTAAAGCCAGAATGGATTTGACTGCCTTTGACATCTGACTGTTAGCACCATTACTTAGCCAAATGTCCCGGGTTGGTATCACATTTTTATGTTTGCATGTGTGGTACAGCTGCGTGTCTTGATTAAGATTTAGGGATGTTTATTTTCAAATAGACTGTTTTTATGAAGGTGCTGGACTGCTAGAGAGTCACTTGGAAGCTGTGTTGATGAGGTTGGGGGTAATTCAAAGGGATTTAAGGGCTTTACAGTAAATGAGCGGGACAACTGTAGTTGCACAGGTTGATGTACTCTCTAACCTCTAAAAGAAAAACAAATGGGAATTTGATAGTTGTGCATCCCAGAATCCATCCCTTCTCTTCCTCCCTTCAAGGAATAATTTTTAAACTGGATTAAATCATGTCTCATCAATATATCATGTTGCACCAAACTTTAAACCTAGTTTAAGACTAACCAAGATTAAATTTAAACCTTTTAAATCTCAGTTTAGTTGTTACTTTAAAGCTAGATTAACTTTAATCCTGTTGTTCTGAAACTTTGAACGTCAATTTAAACAGGGGTTTGTCTCACTTTTACCTGACAGCTGAGGTGGTTTTACTTTCAAAATGGCAACATTTTTGAGGGGATAGAGGAAAATTGGAGAGTTCCTCAAAGAAAGATAAGGGACAGATTCAAGCCAGTTGAGTTTTATGAAAATGCCTTCATTTAGATATTCTTCCAACAGGCTCTCAGTTGGGATAGTCTGTCCTCTCCTTCACTCCTGCTGATCCCTTAAAGCCTTCTGCCAGTTGAAGCCCTATGTCATCCTTTTTCTTGACGGTGGTGTTGTCGGTTTTCTTGTCCTCCTTGACCACAAGATTTTTCTCAAGATAAATTTGAGCTTCTCTGCCAAGCCATTTGTTGAAGCTGATGTTAGTTGGCTAATACAGCAAACACAGCAGAGTGAGGCAATAATGTAACGTTTGTCGAAAAGATTAAACAATAACAAAATATATTTTTTAAAATTACAATTACTTAGAGGGTTTTTGTTCATACTTTGGATTAGCCTATGCTGGTCGGCTATGATTACTGAAGATACAGTATGCTAAAGCGTTAGCATGCTCACCAGACAGAGCTATCTACCGGAGACACAGTGTAGTCCTTTAAAAGCACCATTTAACGCATATCACTGTATGTGTTGCACGTGAGATTTGTATGTAGCGACTAATATTATTGTCTTTATCTGTAGGAGTGGAATGACAAGCTGGCCTTACATGCAAAGGAAAGGGCGGCATCATGCCACACAAACCCCTTCCCTCAGCACTCACCACCATTCGATCACATTGGCTGGAATACACATCTCTCTGCCTATGGCGTCAACTCATTTTCTGAAGTCATTGACTCTTTGAGGAGGGACGAGATTATCTCTACTCGAGTGGGCAATGTCGAGAGAACGCCACCTGTCAACACTATACACAGGTATAGCAACAGCAAACTGCATTCACAAGCAGATACAAAATGCATATTATATGTATGCGTGAAGTCCTAGATTTACAGACAGCTGTTTGATTGCTGTTTGTTGAATTGTTTAGTCAAGTGCTAATGAACTGTAGCCCAATCCCTCTGTTGTTGTGTAGCTGGTGTGGGCCACTTCAAGTCATTTGGGCTGTGCCAGCCAACTGTGTCTGAGAGAAGGAGACCTCTGGGAGCTTTTCGTCTGTGCATATGCCTCTGGGTAAGAATTAAACCACGAAGGGCTGTCATAACTGAGAATGTTAAATTAATCCTAACGTCCTCAAATTTGTAGCTTGATTGACACTGACAAGGTAGGTCCCACATCAAATCACCAGTTTACTGAAAATGTCAATATATAAATGAACAATTACAAATTCTTGCATGTGATGTGATTATCCTGCATATAATGAAAATATGCTGCCTAATTGTGGAGAACAATAATTCATTTAGACTTAAGCTACTGTATTATGATACAGAGAAAATCATGACAAACCAATTGTGCATAAGGGTCTGAGACTGTGCGTTGGATTTTCTAACATTAAACCTCTGTTCTGTTGGGAGATTTGACATTGTTTTGAAAATCAAAAATGGTACAGCCCATCTTCCACTACTGTAGATCTTCTCACATCTGAGAGGCTAGACCTCACCTTTTGTGCATCCTTTTTATATGTGCGCTCTGCAGTATGTATTTGTATCGTTGCAGGGGTAACTGGGAGGTGAATGGGCGGCTGGTGGTGCCCTATAAGACTGGGTTGTACTGCTCCCTCTGCACCTCTTCCATGTCTGGCTGCTTTAGATTGTGGGACCATGTTGGAGGATTGTGTGGTAAGACAATATTTATACCCTACAGCCTCCAAAGGAAAGGGCTACAGTAGCAATTTGTGCTGTCATTGGACAGTTAGAGTATCTTTCTGAAGGAGCACTCAGCCTGGTCTGTGCGCCAAAAATTAATGGGTTTCACATGGGCATTTCCTCAAATGTTAGTTGAGAAATGAAAAATGCCCATAATCATACTGTTTTTGAATGATAATATACCGTAGATCACAAACTTCCTTTCTGCAATACCTGATAATTTGAGCTACGTGATGCAGTTTCAGAAGAGGTACATGCTCTTATAACCACATTCTAACTTCAAGGGCATTTTTGCACATATGCCACCTAGGTCATATTTAGCTATCTTGCCTATGCAAATGTAGCCCTATTTCACACAGATGACAAATAAACACATACTGTAATATGTCTGCTTATGAAATATTGGGGCTGTTCAATGCACCTACCAGTTCTTTTCTAAGCAGGGTTTGTTATTCATTTGAAATGAAATGTTTTGAATGTTCCAGAGTATCCTATTTATCATTCGACTGGAATTTCAGTTCTGTTGATGACAGCTGATTAGCGAATTTGGAGCAGAAACAACTTAGGTGTAGACAGTGAAATTAAAAAGTGGACAAGAGAGAGAGAGATAGATAGACAGACAGACAGACAGACAGACAGACAGAGACATATTTGTTGAATGTTTTGTGTCTCAATAAGTATATATATTTTGTGTGTGTGTGTGTGTGTGTGTGCGTGCACATTTGTTTCAGAGACCCCAAAGAATCCATGCCGTATGAGCTGTGGTCAGCATGGCCTTCTTAACGTCTCATCCTGCAAGTGCCAGTGTGGCCCAGGATTCACTGGACGCTTCTGCCAGGGTACCAGTCTTCACCATTATCTATATATGTATCAACATATGTGTAGAGCCTCTTGGTATAGAGCCACAAAGCCACAAAGATGCCTCAAACATGGGTCTATTCTTTTAATATACACAGTAGAGAAGCAGCATTCACCGTACTAAATGTCTGTTTTTCAGTACGGTGCAGTGTGCAGTGTGTACATGGCCGTTACAAGGAAGAAGAATGCTCATGCCAGTGTGACGTTGGCTATGGGGGTGCTGAGTGTGCAGGTGAGTGCAAAGTGCTTTAGTATGTGTATGTGTGTCTTTGTGTTTTCATGTACCTCAGCAATTTTTACTCTGAGACACAGAATGGCTTTCCTTTAGAGAAAAATGAAACCAAATAGTAAACGCAAAGTAAGAAAAAACATGAGTTTCAAAATTCAAACACATGCACACACACACGCACACGCACACGCACACGCACACACACACACACACACACACACACACACACACACACACTGAGGAAATTGATCTGGTTTCTGCTACATTCTACATTTGTCTTTAGGGGTGCCAAGTCTGGTGATATGTTGCTATCAATCAAGACATCAAAGGAAAATACCAGCATGTTTGACTTTTTGTAGGCGGCATCAAAATGCAAACACTCCTTTGTATCATAAATGTGTTATGAGATTCATATATCGAGAGTGAGTGGATTTTTAAAAACCTTTAATTACCCAGAGGAAATCTGCACAATGCGTTTGTATGCATTCGTATCGTCTGGCTCAGTAAATAACAAAATTAATGTTCCTTAAGTTGATTTTGGGTTGATTTCCTCTTCAACTTGTTTCTGCAAATTTCCATCCAGATTCAGAGCTCTGACGGTGTCTTAAAGCCAGGATGGATTTGACTGTTGGCACCATTACTTAGCCAGATGTACTGTATAAAACCGTTGCTCTTAGCCAAAAAAAATATAGATTTAAGTCTGTTCAGTGAGCTTGAGCCAAGATGGATGGTCAATGCCATTATTTCTGTTGTCGGCTGCTCTGAGCTTCACCATGTGTTGGCTGCTGGTGTTCCAACAGAGAAGCTGCGGTTTCCCTTCCACAGCTGTGATGTCAGGATAGATGGAGAGTGCTTCATGGTGTCTCCAGAAGCTGACACCTACTATGGAGCCAAGAGTCACTGCCAGGTGAGAGACAGGTGTGTGTTACCCACTGAGAGCGTGAGACAGAGTCTCTACAGCAGCGCATTGTTTTTCCCACTTAGTGCCTAACAAGAGTATTCTGTGAGTGTAATTACGGTATAAAGAGTTTGATTGTGCTTTCAGTCTGGCTTTTGGTTTGTTTGAACCGCCAGGAGCGAGGGGGTATTCTAGCTCAGATCCACAACCAGAAGGTTCAGGACATTCTGGCGTTTTATCTCAGCCAGCTGGAGACGAGCAATGAGGTCACCAACTCCGACTTTGAGACACGCAACTTCTGGATCGGTACAGTCATCCATCTCTGTCGTCATTGTCCTCCAAATTCATGTATAACCATCATATGGACACAAACATTTTCTCATGTAGCACTCTGCAACAAACTATTTAATTAATGATGATGTGATGTGGTACTTCCCTTTTCGCCGACCCCGACAACAGGGAGGTCAAAGTGCAGGGTCAGCTACAGGACAGCACCCTTGGAGCTGGTAGGGGGTCACTGTCTTGCTAAAGGACACTTCAGCTGGGTGAATGCTTGCCAACACAGGGGCTTGAACCTGGGTCCCTTAGTTGAAGGATTGTCTCCCTACTCACTGGGACACTCTGCCACCCTTTTGACCAGAAATACTAGCAGGTGGAAGTAGTAGGGATGCTGTTCTGAAAAGTATCAGATGTAAATAATAACAAGCCAAACTTGTGTAAGAGAAAGCAATGTTTTTGCCTCACAGGTCTGACATATAAACCTCTGAAGGACTCATTTCGCTGGGACACAGGAGAGATCCCTGCATTCAGCAGCTTTGCCTTTGGACAGCCAGACAACCAGGGGTAAGAGACACACTCACTAAATGACCTTCACTATATACTGTAGTATACATAGAGACAGAAACACATCTATATCAACTAAGTGGTAGAAAACATCTTATTTTTCACTTCAGGTAATGATGTGAAGTTAGTGAGCTTGAGGACCTTGAGGCTTATTGATCTGCAGATGTATCTGCCTAAGCACATGCAAGTTGTGCGAGGTACCACGTATTTGCACGCTGTGGTTCAGTGGATAATCACGAATAGGTCTTTTTCATCTGAAATTTACATTTAAATTTAAGCAGCATTTAAGCTGACATAATCACAAAGAAATGGCACTATTGTTTGTGGAATAGCCAGGCAAAGGTAGTGAAGTTATACTGTACAGTTGAACATTGCAGTTTGATAATGCCCTCAGGTGAAGATGGAGGCTGACCTGCAATCATCACCCTGACCATGAGATGTCTCTCTCTCTCTCTCTCTCTATATATATATATATATATATATGACACACACATGCACTCACTCACTCCTTCTCTCTCTCTGTCTAGCTTTGGGAACTGTGTAGAGCTGCAGGCATCGAGTGCCTTCAACTGGAACGACCAGCGCTGTAAAACACAGAACCGATACATTTGCCAGTATGGTGAGGCTCTTCTGGGAAAGGGTGGATGAAAATGATGGGGCAAAGGAAGAGTTTTCTTTTGTAGAATTGGCTGGACAAGTGTAATGTTAGGAAGCCCCACATTTGATATAGGCAACAACCAGAATCCAGAACAGACATGCCAGTGGATTTTGGACACATTGTTCATCTCTATGACAAGAGACAAGGGTACATTGGCAAATAGCTGGAAATACAGTTACAATTTCATCCGGTGAGGAATGTAGAGAATATCAGGTTTTTGCCACTCACAGAATAAAAATCATCATTTTTATTGACTGGATGGAATAAACTACTACCCACAGTCATAGATGATAAATTGTGTATTAAAAACCCTACCTTTGCCTATAAATCAATTCTTAATGAGTTTTCCCTTCATCGATTAATTATTAACCACAAACATCATTGCCATGTTGACTTTATTTGGTCAGCATGGCCTCTGGTTTTCCTCTGTTATGGGCATCAGCTTTCCTTTCCATTTTGAGGTTGGTTTCCTCTTGTTTGGTGTTCTTTGTTTGAGGCCACAGTCAAAATGAATCTGGTGCAATATCCATGGCTTCAGTTTTGGGGGAATGGATGGTAGTAAGACCAAACCTTCTAGTTCTGTGTTTAGTCCAGTTTTTGGCACTTTACTCACTGGTTTCTATCTGTTTCAGTTAATTTGTCTGCTATGGACAAATGTAATCCCATTTAGTTGCTCTAATTTGGCGCCACCATGGGTGTTTTTCAGAACCCTGTTTAAAATATTTTGTATTTGTTAGGTTATTAGAGTGACTGGTAGCACCCTTTCTCATATCAAATTGGGTTCTCCTCAGAATTATTGTTGTCACTCCCTCCACCTGCTGTACTCAAGCTCTACTGTGTCCAGACAATTAGCATTGAAGTACTTTATTGTAAAGCTTCTGTCACTGACAATCAACATACTGTAGGGCGAAGTGTAAAATGTTAATCCAATGTGTCAGTTAATAAACTGAACACAGCATTTAATTCTCACTGCTTCTCACCGCTCACAGCCAAACTCCCACACATTTAAACAATTCAAACATTCACACATTCAAAATCAATGGCACTCACTGCTCACCATCAAGGGATCAATATACGTCAGCTCCACAAAGGCTTGCGGTGTTTAGACACACACATACCACTTACATTGATCGTGAGGAATGAGATGGTGGCAGATGTTTGTTTGCTTTTGCTTGGTTGTGTGTCTTTGCAAGTGGCTGGTCTGTAATCTCCTATTGATCACCCACAGCCGTCTGAATGTGGTCCGTGTTGCTTGGATGACATTTTTACAGCCTGCTTTTTGAACAGCTCCTAATCTCCCTGTCTTAGTAGTTAGAGCCAGGCTATAGGATGAAAGGCAAGTTGGCCTGTATGGAGGTCATTTGACAACAGTAATACAGCTACATTAGCTGAAAATTCTAGTTCACAATCCATCATCATTTTCACATGAGCTCTTGAAATAAAAGCAAAATTTCACTGGAGCAGCAAAGAGTGAAATTAATAGATTTGACTGATTATGACTACATAATGACTACA
>OMLI01016069.1:4947-15128 GCA_900302605.1 Rondeletia loricata
AACGATTATCCATATTTAGCTCTCTCTCCTCTCTGAGATGGATTTGGTCTCTCTGTCTGCCTCTCTGTCTGTCTGCCTGCCTGTCTTTCTGCCTCTCTGTCTGTCTGCCTCTCTGTCTGTCTGTCTCTCTGTCTGTCTGCCTCTCTGTCTGTCTCCTTCTGTCTGTCTGCCTGCCTGTCTGTCTGCCTCTCTGTCTGTCTGCCTGCCCGTCTGTCTGCCTCTCTGTCTGTCTGCCTGCCCGTCTGTCTGCCTCTCTGTCTGTCTGCCTGCCTGTCTGTCTGCCTCTCTGTCTGTCTGCCTGCCCGTCTGTCTGCCTCTCTGTCTGTCTGCCTGCCTGTCTGTCTGCCTCTCTGTCTGTCTGCCTGCCCGTCTGTCTGCCTCTCTGTCTGTCTGCCTGCCTGTCTGTCTGTCTCTCTGTAATGCTAGAATGGGGAGTATGTCACCCCAAACAAAAGGTTTTCACAAACAACATCGTCTCTCGGTCTCCGCAATTCAAATTCCAGTTGTGTCACCCGCCGTCTGTGATTAGGTCACAGTGTAATGGATTCAATTATCGCAACTCTGGAGGTGTGTGTGTGTGTGTGTGTGTGTGTGTGTGTGTGCATGTGCGTGTGTGAGGATCAGTAATCTTTTCCTCATGTATTAACAGCATATGTCATCTGTCCTAGTCATTTGAAAGTGTGTGTGTTGTTGTGTGTTATCAATTTCCACGTCTTCTTAACCCGCTCTGCCTTGCTTCCAGATGACAAAGAAATCGCACAAACTCCCCTGGGACAATTACTATGAGAGCGAGCTGGTCAGTATTGCGTGGATGAGAAGTCGTGTGTGTACACGTGTGTGTGTCTGTTGGTGTGTGTGGGTTGGTGTGTGTGTCTTGGTTCACTGGGTTTTTGGTGCTGGGTGCCAGTCATGGTCTTATTCTGTCCTCTGTCAACACGCTCCTACTTTCACTGAAATGGACCAGATGCATAAAGATGGAGGCGACCTGGACTGACATCAATTTGCTCCTCCCCACCCAGGGAGGGAATTTTTGAGCTCCCTCTCAAATGTTTAAAGGGATACCTTAACATCTTGGATTTTACTGTAATTGGTTATTCTTGTACATTTGAAGAGTTTTGTTCCAAAATGAGGTATCCAGCATTTGAAAAACATGACACTGACTTACAAAATGATTGATAGCAAAAGTCTAATTAACTTACTGTACATCCCTCATTGTCAAAGATAACACTGTTTTAAAAATAATCAAGGTCTAATAAACGGGTAAACAGGTAATCTTTTTTTTTTTTTTTAAAGGAATATATAGCATTTTGGAATAGAACTCTTTCATTCCTCATTCCTTAGTGAAACCAAGGGGCGTGGCTCGCCACAAGCTGGTTACCCAAATACAATTCAAAGGTAAAGGAATCCCTTCAAACAAATGTTTAGTTTTGGGTGCTTTGTGCTGGGGGATGAGTGATGATGTCAAACCTGGAGACCGCCATCTTTAAAGGGAAGGTTCAGGATTTTCAGAGGTCAATCCCACTGATGCAATCAATTTCAGAGTCACTTTCATCACTAAGTCCAATAAATGTACAGGAATTTGTCCTGTTGACGCTGGTGCAGGAACATAATGAAAACTCGTATACCGACACACGGTACACGGACAACAGGACAGACACTGCAAGAGTCACAAAGGGACAATGATATGCTGTAGACATACAGTAGACAGTAGATTATATATGTCACTCTACATATATACAAAAAAGCATATGTGCATTTATGCAGCATACCATTGCAGCCATAAGTGAGAGTCCAGCAGTGCCGTGAAACAAAGCACCATGAGATAGTAGAACTGAGCAGGAAATGCATGGAATAAGTTCTGAGCCTTGTGGTCCATGAACATGGTTCCTGGTCCTTATTCCCACGGCAGCCATTTTGAACCTCTACCCAGAAGAGCATGTAAGTCTTCATACAACAAAGCACCAAGGACGATCTTAAGACAAAAGGCTTTACACTGGTGATTTCAGAGGAATTGCCTTCTGTTAGCATTGCAATGCTAGTGGAAGTCAATGGGGATTGAATTGGTTTCAAAATCACACGCAAGCCATTCCATTTACTTCCATAAGCTGCAGTAATATTAAGAATAAGTAATAAGAACTGTTTGAAAGGACTTATATGTATAACTGACATACAATCCCTATGTATCTAAGAGATGGCTTTGGGAATGATCAGTAGGATAGGCTTCACATCCTGAAACTTCCCTATGTGGTCCATTTTGTGTGTGTACGTGCGCGTTTGTGTGTGTGTGTGAGTGAGTGAGTGTGTGTGTGTGCGTGTGTGTGTTTGTTTGCTGTGTCACCGGTCTTGAGCCTGCCACTGTCTTGCCAGCCTTCGTCTGAATTGGGTAATGTTTGGTCAGTGGGATTTGTTGTGTGTGGTTAAGGGATTTAATGTCTCCTAATGGAAGATTACCTTACCTTGACTTTGCCGGCTAGCAAACACTTGACAGAGAGTCGATTAGTATAAATACGACTATGAGTAGCAAAGGCCCTCGTCTGTTAGTCTTGCTCTAGTTCTCTCTCGACTTTGGCCCTGTGCCTCCCCCTTTTAAAACTGTATTCATCCAGGAAAGGTTTTCTGAGGACACTTGCTCTTGTTCAGCACCGTCCTGCTTCCCATTCAGTCAGTTAAACACACCGACGCCTGGGAGCTGCCCAGTACTCCCAGTAATCTGTGGTATTTTATCCTTTTATTTTCTTACGTCCTTCATTCTCTTCCCCCTCTTCTCTCTTCTTTATCCCCCCACCTCTCTCCCTCGCTCCTCCATTTCATTCTCCATTCCTCTTTCTCTCGCTCCATCCTCCCCCCGGCTCCTCTCGCTCTCATTTCTTCCCTTAGTCGTTCGTCCCCTCTGACTGTTTGTTGACATGCTGTCTCTCTCAGGGGTCAGTCGATGACCTCATCAGTCTGTGACCCCACTATCCAAGGAGATGATGTCACCGTCTTCGCACACACACACACACACACAAAGCCCGGCAGCCCTTGACAGCTGTCTGAGCATCTGACCAACCCTGTGGGCCTAGTTAAGCTTTGACCTCTTGCAGCGGCCAATAGGCAGGGCGCACGCAGCAGTAAATACAGACACCAGTGATGCGTTTATACAGATGCCAGATGCAACGTCTAGTGTAGAAAATAGAAACTAAACAATACAAAATGTAGTGTTTGACAGAAGATCCCAAAGACCAAACATTTTGTTTTGATGTTTGGGTTTGATGTGTGCAGTTGGGTGCTTTGTTCTGGGCCATGGTGGTTTGCGGGTTTGCATTGAGTGCTTGTTTGGGTGTCTATGGTTTTTGCTTGGGTTGAATGTCATGGGACGGGTTGGCATGCTGCTTTTGGCACATAACCGGCTTGTCTCATATCACTGGGTGGCTTGACGGCATAAATCACTTAAGTCTTGATTCAGTTATGGTAAGTAACAGGAAAGCCTCAACTCGATGCACAGCACATAACTTTGAATTGGATCCATGAGTCTATTATAAAGTTCCATTACACTTGACTTCACTTAGTGAAAGCCTGCAAATTCTCAACTGGCTTAGAATTACAACCTCAGCATATGAATACTGAAGTGAGAAAAAAATATTGTTTAAAATAGGTGAAAAGAACAGATTGTTCCTTAATCATCCCTTTACCGGACTCAAGAATCCCTTGTTTTTTTACTAAGAGTTAATGGTTTGGTTTTAGACCAAAGTATTCCCTTGCAACTGGCCAACATTGATCTCTTTATTTTCCCAACTTCCTTCAACATATCACGTTGTGCCGCTTGGCATTGAGGTCGAACAAACCCGGCAATTTGAAAATGGCCTTTTCCCGGGACTTACCCGTAGCTCGAGAAGCCTCAAACCCCCTTTGTTGCAATTGGAGAAGCTCACTGGAGAGATATGCCAATTGTTGGCTTTTCAGTTCCTGGCAAGTTCCAGGCCAAAGGAAAACAATGGAGAGGAGAAGAGTGTTGAATGTTAAAGTGTTCAAGAGGCTGATCCAGAGTGTGGATTATGGGTTCCTGTGTCTTCTCTCGCTGGCCGGTCTCTATGGTATGTGCTAATTACAGCTTGAGTGAGGCTCGCTGCCAGAGCAGAGACATGCTGACTGACCAGAGGGCCTGGGTTGACACACACACACACACACACACACACACACACTCACTCATTCATGCTTTTGCAGGACACTGACGCAATCGTAATGTTCACTAGTAACACAAACACAATGTTGTCCCTTTAGTAGCAGTTCTCTGAGGCCTTCTTGTAGTGAAATGGATTCAGTAGTTATCAAACAGCGTTTTAGTAAAACTGGTGTGTCTTTTTAATGCTGATGCCTCTCCCTCGTTCTCACTCCCTCTATCTTTGCATGTGTGTGTGTGTGTGTGTGTGTGTGTGTGTGTGTGTGTGTGTGTGTGTGTGTGTGCGTGTGCGCCTTACACCAGCAGGACTGCTTTACAGTGGAAGGAGAGGACTTGAAACATGACTTTGAGCGGCTGCAGCTGGCTATGGAGATGGTCGGCTTCCTACCCACCATGCGCAAACAGTAAGACGTGCTACGCAGAGATATCGCCGCTAACGTGTGCCGTATGCCTCCGCCTTTATCGTAACTGTCTTTCAACCTCAGTCCCACTGTCTCTGATCTGTCTTCGAAGTTATTTATTTGCCAAGTACAATGGATGTAAGTACATTCAGGCAGACATGGCACGGAGACAACAAGACCTCACATGACATTAATAGTGTCAAGGTGGCCTGAAGGTGAGAGAGACCGTCCCATAACAGAAACGTCACAGGTTTGATCCCTGCAGCAGGCAATGTATCCTGTTCAAGTGTCCCCTACCTGGATAAGAGCGTCAGGAGAATACCTCAAATGTAAAATGTAAATGTAATAGTCAAAAGTGTCTCTCTTCCTCGTCAGGATCTTCTCCCTGCTGTCGGCCATCCTCCACCTGGGGAACATCCGCTACAAGAAGAAGACCTACCGGGACGACTCCATCGACATCTGTAACCCAGAGATCCTGCCCATCGTCTCCGAGCTGCTAGAGGTGAGCCGCGAGTCTCAGATATGCACTGATGCAGCCTCTTCTTCACCAATGCTCATTCACAGTGTCAAAGTATTGGTCATCGCTTACTTGAGTACAGAGTTCCGAATTACTAATTTTACTGAGCTGCATGACTAAAGCCATTAGCTTGGGGTCATTGGACAAAAACATCTAGCATCCTTATTTGACTGACAGTTGCTTTGCTTTGATTTCCGACATGTTATCCATGGCTTGTGGTATTGGATTTTGGTTTTGTGGAAATTCTGGGATACCAGTACCCTATTTTTGCCAGTTCTTGGCCCAATATTCAATACTAGTATACTTACTTGGTTTACTTAAGGCAACGTATCACAATAGCATGATCAATGTCAGTGGTTGCCGTAATCAAAAAGGTTTTCAGCGATCCAACAAGAACATCAACAACTCAGTCAGAGTCTTGTTTTACTCTGGAATCATTCATTTAAGATTTTATGATGCATATTTGACTGCCTAGCGGAATTATTAACCTCATAGGAAATATGAAATGAAAATGAAATGCTGAAATGCAATACTCTGAATACTTTGAAGGATAATAAAAATGAAGAATCGGAGCAGGATCTTACCACAGGGCTAGTTTATTCTCCCTAAACGGTCTCCTGGCCATTTTGTCTCCCAAAGACATTCCATCACATGCCCAGTGAAGATACTTAAAACTTAATGAACTTATTGAACTTTGAAAAGAATCGGAATCCAGTTTGAGCATAGCGAGAGTCTTTCCTCTGCCATGTTGTTTTTAAACGCTGTGAGAGATTGTGCTTCCTATTGGCAGAGTTTACCTCCAGTGTGGCGGCTTTTACAAAGTCAGCTGAGGGCTTTATCCCTACAAGAACAGCTTGTGGTGACGGCGGAAGTTAAGAGGTGCTTCAGGTCCCAAAGAGCCGTCTGACCATCCAGAGCTTCCACAAAGTACTATTTGTGTAAAGGCTATTTTCAGACCTCTTATGCTTGCGTGCTGTTGTGTGGGTGTAAGTAAAAACGGTAACAGAAAAATAAATACACAAAAAAATGGCAGACGTTGATCCAAGCTTCTACCATGTTGCTTTCTGTTGTCGTAGTGATTCTGTTTTCCAGTTCAGTTGAGTCTTCGCTTGTCGTCAACTTTTTATTGTTTCTTTCTTTCTTTTCTTTGTTTCGGAGGTGAGATGTTTGTATAAACTCTGTTTGTTCCATTATATTTTAGCACTGTGTTTTTATCACCTCGCTTCTGTTTTATGACTGTGCAAACAAACTAAAACCAAACTGAAAAGCAAGTCTTATAAAGGCATGAACTATGCATATTTTCCTGACCGCAATCCAGGCAAATATATAAAAAAAGTATCCAACATACTCTAATCAGTCTTGTCTGTAGGCTTAGACTGGCTTGGACGCTGCGTCGTCCACATGGATGGGGAGAGATGGAAAAACGTTTTCTCGGATGGGTTAGCGTGCCACGCAGCATTTACTAGTTTAGGATGTTGTGCTGCATTTGGGTTCCTGGTGCCGTCCTAACATGCATTCTTATTCTCAGCACTGAGAGGGGACCACACACACACACACACACACACACACACGCACGCGCTCACATCGGCGTACACTGTGAGGACAACTCAACCATCTACATGCTGTTCTGATTTACCTTGGGACTGAGGGATGGTGTCACTTCCCAGTTGAGTCACTGACAAAACAATGACCGAAGTGTGCCGGAGACTCCCGTCAACAGCACTGCAGGGATGTTATGACTGTAGAGAGCCAGCCATGGTTCCCCTTTAACACCAGTAGTGGTCTGTTCCACTCTCCAGAGGTCCAGCGGGACTCGGTGTGGCGGTGACGTGAGTTGAGCCACATGCTGACCACATGCTCTGGGTTAGTGTTTTAAGTTCAAGTTTATTTAGACCTCCGTTAGTTGGCACAGAGGCGACTGAAGTACACATAAAAAAATATATTTAAAAAGGACAACACGACAACAAAGGGACAAATACTATATAAAAAACATATCTATACACCATTAGTAAGGCAAGCATTTACCTATCAAGGAAAACCAAAATGCTATTTCATGAAATCAAAAAAAACAACTCTATTATTGATGATACATTGCTGATTTTTGTTTTGTTTTACCTATTCTCTCATACTTTCTGATCCTAACATTGATGCATGATTTCATGATTATTCTACTCTTCCACTTATTGCGAGGCCGTCTGGATAAGAGCGTCTGCTAAATGGCTAAAATAAGTTGTTGAGGTTTTCTAAGTGCAGTGGTTCAGTTGTGTGTGAGTCACGCAAGGTTGGAACTGCTTGAAGGGAAAGTGCAGCCAAATTGCTGATGCTGGTAGTTTTGAGTAAGTACTTTTATTTGCATGGCTGAATCACCGACGTTGGAAATCACACAGTACTTATGTTTGTAAAATAACCTACTTACTTTGATATGTGAAATGGGCATCATTTTGGAGAGGATGAATGCATTAATTTATTTGTTTAAACAGATGTTAAAATACACACAGGATTCAAAACCCAATTGGGCCACAACCATCACATGTATTACATTGTTGAGAAATTATCACACAATAAAGTCCGAGACTTATTTCCATTGTGGTCCTCGTCTGAGATGTGAACCACCTCTCTCACTCACACTGGTACATTCATGTGAGGCAATTCCCAGGGGAAACCGATTGCCACGAGTGTAGACTGATGCATGAATGGGAATGAGACTGGTTGGGACTTCCTGTTTCCTGTGGGGGCGGAACTGGAAGAGGAAGTGGAGCTAGTAGGGCAGGATGGGGGGCTGACAGACTGGATCCTCTGGGCTGTGGAGTGGAGTGACTCGCGCCTGAAAATGTGAACCCGGCTCAACCCGGAAAATTCCTGTGCAAGCTTGAACTCTGTCCAGAGGGTATAGCTTGTTGTGACCCCGAACCCCACTAAAGCCTGAGTTGGTTGATAAAAACTGTATCTTTCAACAATATTTTTAAAGGCCAATGCAAACCTGAGGAATTTGTTAATTCATCCCAACCTGACCCACAAATCCCAGTCAGGTCCAGTCAGGTTTCTTGCTCATCAGTAAACACACTGATTTCATCGAACATGACTGGAGGCTTTTTTCCAAATTATTAGGGTCCATTTCTCATTTCGGAATACATTCAATCCACCAAGCAATCCTTTTTAATAAAATGTCAACCTAATTGGTTTGCAATTGGTTTCCAACAGCCACCCATGATTTATTTTGGTAGGAGAAGATGAAGGAATAACTAGCAAACCAGTTTTAAAAGTTGACATTTTCTTGAAATAATTGCTGCTTGGTTGATTGGATGTCAAAATGAGAAATGGACCCTAACAATTGATTATGAAGTTTGCCAGTGAGTAAGAAAGCAATAAACTGCCAAATTTTGGCATGCAGTTTATTTCTTTACAAATAAAGTAAGGGAGAACAGCATTTATCAGGACTAGAGATTTGCAAACCTAGAATGGGACGTACGCTCATCATGTCTAGGGGAAAAAGTGGTTCGTTTAAGAGAGCAGAACCACTGACCCCAAACCAGTGCTTACATACTGATGTGTGCCATACTATCAGAGCCTTGTTAAAAAAGCGAGCAGCAAGCTTGTTACCAAGCGACTAATACATGGCAGTGAACAGGATAAAGACCAATCACTGAGCCGCAGAATAGGCTTTGCTCTCTGTTGAGGGATTACCAGGCAGTGTGAAATGAAGTCTGATTATGCCCCCCCCCTCCACACACACACAGACACACACCCAACACTCCTCCCATCCCCCTCCTCTGTTTACATCAAAGGCCTTACAAAGGAGGCAACTGACAGAAATAGATCCATAATGGTATTAACTGTAACATCAACACCCTTGTCTTTATACATAGACATGCAGTCATATATGCGCACACAAAGACATGCTCTCACATGCATTCACCCACACACACACATACACACACACACACACACACGCTCGTGCTCTCAGCAGCAGCTGTTCGACCCACTCCCATGATCCCTGTGGATGGAGGAGATGTGTGCGGTGACATCTGCCTCTCCCAGTGTGGCCCTGTCGTCAGTGGTTTGTCTGGGGCCAAGCTTAGAGCGTGCGTGAGCGTGTGTGTGTGCGTATGTGTGCATACCACATAGTATTGTATGTGTGTGGACACAGGACAGTGTTTACGTGCACTCTAATCTTGGACAGCTATGCTAGTTAAATGCAGCTGGGTTATTATGAGCATCGGCTTAGCAGAATGGAGGGTCAGTCATGGCCAAATGTCGCCTCTTGTTATCAAAATGACACACTGTACTGTACATTCTGGACAAAGTATTTAACATGACCTTAATGGAGTTCAAAGTTCAACGCCTGACCTTGTACAGAAAAGCAAAAAAAAACCCAAAGCACACTTCTAGCAAAATATTTTTATGTGATACGCTGAAGGGGAATTTTTCTTTTCACTTGCTTCCTCCACAGAGAGGTATTTTTTCTGTTGTACAGACACCCCAGCCTCCTGTGAGCATTTCTCCAAGCCAAGGCTGTGTTCCTCCCCTCTACGACCTTGTCCCTGACCTTGTATTTTTCCCTCTCCCAGGTGAAAGAGGAGATGCTGCTGGAAGCGCTGACAACCAGGAAGACGGTGACTGTCGGAGAGAGGCTGATCGTGCCCTACAAACTTGCAGAGGTGAGCTTTTGGTTACCATAACACCCAGACGAAACACCACCTCAAAACATGACACCCACCCGCCCAAGTCCAAGCCACACAGAACCTGTGGACCTGACCTGACCTTCTCAAACTGATGACCTATAACCCCTTAACCCCACTGTGACCCTGCCTGGTCTCTCATTCCCACCAAACGTTTATTAACTCAGAAGATGATAAACATTTTGGAAACAGGAAATAATTAACAGGCAGCAAGGCTTTCGCAGGAACACCTCCTTGTCATATCTAATTTTTTCTTCTTCTCCTGCTTGTGGTCAAAAGGCCTGTGTGGTGTGGAGGGGGCGGGGTTTAAGCACGTTCCACTCTGCCTCAAGAAAGCAAAGCGGAGCCGAATTGTTTTGTTGTGAATTGCGTCAGCAGTAGTTTGTGTTTGTGTGTGTATGTTTGGGAGGAGGAGGGGGAGGGGG
>OMLI01016122.1:1465-17326 GCA_900302605.1 Rondeletia loricata
TCTATCTCTCTCTCTCTCTCTCTCTCTCTCTCTCTCTCTCTCTCTCTCTCTCTCTGTCTCTCTCTCTCTCTCTCTCTCTCTCTCTCTCTCTCTCTCTCCCCCTCTCTCTCTCTCTCTCTCTCTCTCTCTCTCTCTCTCTCTCTCTCTCTCTGTGTCTGTCCGTCTTTATCTCTCTCAGTGTATGAGGTGGTAACTGTCACTGGTGATGTCAAGGGAGCAGGTACAGATGCCAATGTGTTTGTTACCCTATTTGGAGACTTTGGCATCACTCCCAAGGTGCACCTGGCCAGCAAGTGAGTTTCAAAGCTTATTTGTTCATAGCATTAAATTATAAAATTCTTTAATGAATATGCAGTCTTAAAGACTTACACTAATTGTGATCAGGCCCTGCCTGTAAAGGAATGAGGGTTCAATTACTCTTTTTTTGTACTTATGACACTAGGCTGTATGTATTGGATGAACTAGCATTGCAGTGCTGTAGCTATAAGTCATTCAGATTTCATTCTGTTAGTATGTTTAGGAAAGGTAGCAGGTTCTAGGCAATAACAATAGTCTCTCAATGTCAGCTATTAACTGTTAACCTTTTCTATTCCTCTCTGATCCTTCAGCACAGAAAAGAGGTATTTTCTAATCAATCTGCTAAAGGATGGTTATGAATCGATTCTGTCCTTGTGTTGGGTTGTATTGTGCGTATGACACTGTATGAGAGAGTATTCCTGTTAAACACGAGCCTAAAAAAGAACCAGTTTAATGGCGTGGTGTCCTCAGAAATGCAGTGAATCAACAAGGTATCAAACTGCCAAGTAATCATCTCTTCAATCTATTTGTCATACCTGCTACCTGGCCCGAAATATGAAAGCCTTTTGATGTCAGAGAAGAAGAACATCTTTATAATAGATGCACGGTCGTGGTGCAGGAATCCCTTCTCTATACAGTTGTATAAAGTATCGGACACAGAATATCTGGAGTAAGGAGGAACTATGTGACATGGCCGGTCTTCTTTTCCATTCAAAGGCAAATGAAAGAAGACCACGATGTCATTTCTGTTGGTGATCAAATGACCCTCAGGGGATCTTATGAGGGGAGTAAGCAGGCTTCCCTTATCTCTGCGCACATTGATTGGCAGATAGGGTTACCTGTGCAGTGTGTACTGTATGCCAACTTATTGTAACCCACACTAGACCATGTCACCCATACCTTGTGGAGGTCCCATTCATCCCCTTCAGACAGCATCAACATGCCGTGTATTCAGTATACATGCTGTGTGACAATAACGTTATGCGGTTTATGAAATACAGTATATGGATGTTGATGTGTCGCTGTGATTTACATGACTCACTAACACATTGTGTAACAACAGCGTCAGTGAGAAGGAGTTTCACCTTACTCCAACATATATTAGGTCCTGCCTGTATTGTGTAATGATCAGTGAAATCTTGACAACATGATACAGGTAAGTGAGGGTTGCTATGGCTCACAGCATATTTGCCAGACTGAGTAATCAGGGCAGATTAAAAGTGCAACTCTTTGGAAATCCAATGTAATTAACATTCAAATTGCATGAATTCCAAAGTTTGCATGGGGTTTGGTTTTTCCCTTGACCAATGTCTCCTCATCGTTCTCTTACAGGTTATTTTACATGCAGACAGAGAACGAGGGCATGTATTCATGTGTGTTGGACAGTATTTCATTCTTGGACATTTTTATCTATACACCTTGCACCTTAATTATACGCGCTGCCTTGGCATTGTCAGTGGATTGAATATTGGCCATTATTGTGGGCAGGGGAGAATAGATGGAGATGTGGGTCAGAGACAAAGGCAAGTATTCTCTATTGATGGAAAGGAGGGTATCTGATTCACCGTGGTTAGCAGAGGAGGTCTGCCGTCCACACAGACCCAGTTCGTCTCTGTGAGGGGTAGAAGAACATGAGGAGAAGGAGGAGGGAGTATTGAAGTGGCCAAGACCCAGAATAGTTCTGGTTTCAGATTATACCTCTGCCTTGAGACCACCAGGATACCCTAATACCCTCAGTCAGGAGATGTAATTTACTGTTCCCGAGTTGAGTTCCTGTTCTGTTTGTTGTCTCCCTCTGCACTGGATCTCTTTATCGCTTGTTATCTTCTTTCTTTCTCTCTCTCTCTCTCTCTCTCTCTCTCTCTCTCTCTCTCTCTCTCTCTCTCTCACACACACACACACGATTCATGTTTCTTCCTAATTCTCACATCGTCTTTGTCTCCTCAAATGACAGAAGCCGAACAGCATTTGAGAAGAATAAGACTGATGTTTTCCGTATCAAAACACACAACGTGGGTCCCATGAAGAAGCTGAGGTACTGTATGGCAAAAGCAACAAAACTTAACATGAGAGAAAATGTGAAAGTGCTTTTGTGTTCCCAAATATTACCATAAAGACCTATAAATAAACATTAAAAACATTTGCGCCATTCTGTACAATTTATACCCCTTTAAATGACCCTTTAGTGCCTTAGTGTTCATGGCACAGCTGCAGCAAACTGAACTCTGGCTGCAGAGGGGCTCAAAGGTCACTGACAACTTCTGTATGCTTCAGTTTACTATACTGTACACTACACATATACTATAGGCTAACACTGGCTTACAGATCGGATCAGATACCAACTTTTCCACTTACTTTCCAGCTATGCTGACCAGTGAAGGATTTCATCAAGTGATAGGAAGTTAAGCCCCATCTGTTGCTGGGAGTTAGTGGAAGTGAAATGAGGCAGCAGGATAAGGCAAGCGATGGCAAAGAGCACAGCTGCAACACTAAGGGTTCGAAAAACAAGAACTAGTATGAATTACAAGCATTTGTGTTGCATATTTCATGTTATTTTCCAGAATGTTCAACAATATTGTTGTAGACAAAACATATTGTCTGGGGATTGTGGATCAATAAGAATGAGTAGTGGATGTGTATTACATTTAATCTCCAGTCTTAACAATAGTACATATCGTAAACTTTAAGGCCCGGATCAACTAAACGTTTACAGGGATGCTAAGGCTTTTTGCTCCTCAAAATGAAGATTCAGATCTACTAACCAGGTGCACAAGTATTTTCCACCCCTACAATATGGAGGGAACCAGGGTGCAAAACGTTACTCCACCTGGAGTCCACCAGTGCAATTCAGACTGAGCCAGAAAGCTCAACTTGCGTGCAATATCTAGCTCTTAGAGAGAACATATCTTAACTTTTCAACCCATGGCAAATGACCCTGTTCCTGCCTGCTGCAACACCTGATGCCATGTTTCAAGTGCAATCCAACTCCCAGACAGCACAGAAATTGGACCGACCTCATTTGCATGACAAGTATTGGTAAATCGGGCACATAATTGGAGAAAGCTAGCTATCTTCATTACTCTTTGTGTTATTCTGTGCCCTCTAGTAGATCTTACTGATTCTGATATGTCTTAACCATAATACTTGAAGGCAAATATCACTGCACCCTTGTTTCATCACTGTTATTTGTACAGGTATTTACCACTGTAGAAATTAACTTAAATCAAACTCAAAAGTGCTACGGGTACATGTGATGTGACAAGCTCATTAACGACGGCCTTCAGTATGAATTCATATTACAGAATGACCTTTGACTCCCCAGGATCGAGCACGACAACACAGGGATGAACGCCAGCTGGTTCTTGGACAGGGTGGTAGTGACCGACATGAACCGGCCCCACCTGCGCTTCTATTTTGCCTGCAACAACTGGCTGAGTCGGGAGGAGGGTGACAACCTGTTTGTCAGGGACCTACTGGGCAGCCTTAACCCCATGGACGTCCCAAAACGTGGGTCATTCCGGGACGAACACAGAACACAAAACTGACATAGTTCAAAAAGGGTAAAACTAAATAATGATTCAGTAACATTCCAGATGCCTCTTGACCCACAGCTGTCTGTGTCAGAACACATATTTTCAGAGAAACCTATGCCCATAATAGGTTTTGAATATTTAACTTGAAAGAATCTGGTTTTGCACGTGACACAATACAGATATGCATGATACAGATCTTGTCACTGTTGCATGTTTGAATTGAGTTCCATAGGAGTGTAATCCTCTGGTGAGCCAGGGCCTTGTGTTGTCCTCGCAGTCGCTGCCATGTGATCTCACTTCTCACTATCTGCAGTCAGTCAAGCATAGCAGGGCGGACAAAGACATGTCACTCTGCTCACTGACTCTTTTCATGTTGGTGCCTCGGCTCTGTCTGTTCACGACTGAAGGAGTGACACAGACACAGCACACACACTGTTATGAATATTTAACCTGGAAACCAGCTCAATGTGGATTAGAAGGAAACCTGTCTAATGACAGTGGAAAGGTCTGGCTGCTAATGATCGCATAGTACTAATAATTACATGACTTGTTCAGGCAACTGTCATTCACGGTACTGCTAAATCATCGTGCCCTTGATTCTCATATCCTGTTTTATCCTACGTGTTTTGCAGTGAATAAATACATAGTGAGTGTGTTCACTGCTGATGTGAAGGGCAGTGGGACCGACGCTGATGTCTTCCTGAATATCTTTGGAGAGAATGGTGACACAGGTGACTTTTAGTCTATTCATTGATAATGACTGTAGCTACCATATACCCTCACTGTGATTTCAACATGTTTGATTCCTGTACCACAATGCTTTGGATACTATGAAAGGAGAGAGACGATTGAACAGTGACAAAGACAACTTTGAGCGTGGGACAGAGGACAAGTTTACGATAGAATCTCCAAACCTGGGAAGGCTGAGGAAAATCACCATTGGCCACAACAACAGAGGTTCATCAGCTGGGTGGTGTCTAGATAAGGTACAGTACACACGTGCTCACACATGCTTTACACACACACACACACACACACACACACACACACACAAACACACACACACACACACACACACACACACACACACACACACACACACACACACACACACACACACACACACACACACATGCACTTACAGTGCTGCATGTTCTGTCCCTGTCCAGGTGGTAATCGATGATATGGGGAATAAGGAGGTGTATGAGTTCCCAGTGAATCGCTGGTTTGCGATGGATGAGGATGATGGCAAAATACAGAGAGATGTGTTGGTGGGATCAGTGCAACCTATGGGTGAGCACATTCACCAATAAGACAGATTTTGGTGACCCTTTAAATTACAGGCCATTAATTACACAATAATGACCGAAAATAGAAGTAAAATAGGTGTAATAACTAGTTATAAAATTAGAATGATTGCTAATTACTGAGTAATATACAAGTTTTTAAAAAGTGCTTTTTACCAGTAATTATATTAGATAAGTAGAACTACCACACACTTTTGAAAACTTAGAAAGGTGTTGGAGGCAAATGATAAACTGGTTCAAAAAGGAAGAGACACACTGTCTCCATTGATTTATCTTCCACAGAGGGGAGGGACATTCTTACAGGAAGTGACGACACATGTGCAGAAACAATCAATGTTTTTTCATTAGGTTTTCATTTGCTTATAATGTAGAATACATACAATAATACATTATATATTTGAGAAAAGACATACCAATACTGACTATGTACAATATTCACATAGGTATACAAATGGACTCCATAGTAACTCGACACAAATAACAAGAGAAAAAACAGAAACCCCAGAACGGTACCTTTTTTTTCTAATGCTATACATCTATTTTACTTGGAAATTACTTATTTCCAGTCATTACTACGTAATTAATGGCCTGTAATTTAAAGGGTTACCCCAATTTTTATTTATTTATTTTTATACAGGCACATGGGCAAGGTTTGTATTTCATGTTACTGATTCATCATCTATGTTTCTGCATCTGCATAGGAATTGTGTACAATGTCCAAGTGATGACTGGAAATGTGAGGGGTGCAGGCACCAACTCTAAGATCCACATCGTAATGCATGGCACCAAGGGCTTGAAAAACAGTGGCAAGGTCTTCCTGGAGGGGGGTGCGTTTGAGCGTGGTCTCATCGACATCTTCAACGTGGAGATCTGTGAACTGATCAGCCCTCTCAGCAGGGTCACCATTGGACACGACAACGGGGCTGTTGGTGCAGGATGGTACTGTGAAAAGGTACCACCCATCTGTTCTAGGTTATAGTGTGTTTCTGAAAGTGTCGTTTCTTTTACGTTGAGCACACATTTCCCTTCCAGGTGATAGTATATTGCCCTTTCACGGGCATCGAGCAGACGTTTCCGTGTGGGAAGTGGTTGGATGAGGACGAGGGGGATGGACTGATTGAGCGGGAGCTGTACGAGATGGTCTCTCTCAGGCAGAGGAAACAGAAGAGTGGGTGGCCAGACCTTTACTCAACCAGCTACAGCAAATCACACACAAATACAGGAAGATCATTTAAGCTGCGTTATATTGAATTATATTGGTATCTCTAGTATATCAGTGCAGGTTGGCTGCAAGTTAACAGAAGATTAAGAGAATACATTTTTTTTATTTTTTTTTTATTCACCACACAAATAAATCTGAAGAGTAATAAAGATTAGACCTATCAGGATATAGGTATAGCTATAAAAAAAGAAGAGAGAAAACACAATATGTATAAGGCCTATGAAACAGAAACAAAGAGCCATATCTGCCCCTTGTCCCTCACCCAGAGTACCCGTGGTCTCTGTGGATTTGGACGTCAGATGTGAAGGGGGCAGGAACAGATGCCCAGGTGTTCCTGCAGATCTATGGGGAGAATGGCAAGTCTGATGAGATGAAACTGGAGAACAACTCAGACAGTTTTGAACAGGGTCAGCTTGACAAATTCATGGTAAGCCCTTGATCAGGTACTGAACTGAATAAATTTACCTACAGTGTCTTCAGTCATTCAGCTTTAACTCTTATATAACTCACGGTAAATAATACTTTATGTAAAATGTATCCATTTATACATGCTAAGAAATCTTTTTTTCCAAGAGTCTGTTGTCATTTTGTATTTTGGGATTCACTGTAGATTGAAATGCCAAACATAGGGAAACTGCTGAAACTGCGTATCTGGCACGAGAAGAGACATCCGTTCGCTGGCTGGCATTTAGCGAGGGTGAGACCCATTGCTCTGTTTGATCTGTCAATGTAAGCCTTTAATTCAGTTGTATTATACAGTTTTAAAGACACTGAATTTGAGTCTATTCTTACATCTGATCTACAAAAGTCTATGTGGGTGTCAGGTTGCAATGGTAAGAAATGGTTTCACAGACAAATGTCAAGCCTTTCCTCAGTGGTTAACCTCCAGAGAAACCTAGGCGTTTCCCCATACCTCTGGTGTGGCGAGTAGTTATCTAAACCAATTAACTGTCATTTGTGTAATGCAAATGAACATTTATTTGAATAATAGTGTCAATAATAGTGCTGTATATCAGTCTTATGCCCTCTTAATTATGTTGCCAGCCTCAAAGGTAGATCATATGGACTATAGATGGAGAAATGTATGATGATGCTTGATGGCTGTGACTTTCTCCAGGTAACTTTGCTGAAGACTCTGACAAAGGAGAAGTATTCCTTCGATTGTGGCCGCTGGCTGGACATCAACGAAGACGACAACGAGATCGTCAGAGAGCTGCCAGCTGCTGGAGCACTCATTGATGAGCCACTGCCCTGTAAGACACACACACACACACACACACACACACACACCGAGACAGACACTTGCGAGGGCAGTTGGCACTATGGTGATATATGGGTGCTGTAATTGTTTATGTAATACGATGTGTTTCTCTGCTTTCATTCATCTCAGTGATAAAGTACCGCATCACCATCTGCACTGGCAAAGTCAGCAGCAGTGGCACAGATGCCAGCGTCTTCCTCAACATTATCGGTGACCTCGGTGACACAGGGGAGCGACTCATGTTCACGAGCAAAAACAATGTCAACAAATTTGAAAAGGGCAATGTGAGTGCCTTATTGACAAAATGAGCCTATACAGTAATGAAATGAGGCAATAGAAATAAATATTGTTTTGGGGAATGGGTCTCTAACTCGTCCTTTCTGTTCCTTTAGCATGATGAGTTCCTCATTGAGTCCGTGTCCTTGGGCCAGGTGCGCAGGGTCCGTGTAGGTCACGATGGCCGGGGCGGAGGCTGTGGTTGGTTCCTAGACAAGGTGATGGTCAGGGAAGAGGGCCAGCCAGAGTCTTTGGCCATTGAGTTCCCCTGCTACAGGCAAGGCAATATTACATTAGACATAAATGAAACAAAATAGTCACTACGCCACTCATAGTATTAATGATTTTTAAAGCACTGTAAATAATCACCTAGTAGGTAACCAGATGTAGGAAATACATCTAGACTATTTGGTTTTATTTATCTGAATATACGATCTAGTAGTTATGTATACACGCCACAAATATCACAAATGTTATACACGTTTAATGTTTAAAAATTATACAGTAATAATAATAAAGTAAAAATAGTAACACTAAGGAAAACTGAACTTTCTTCTCTATCCTGTAGTCTGTACCTCACCAAAACACGAATCATTTGGACAAAATGTCACAAACGGCCCCAGAGGCTCATGAGTAATTTGACCATGCCAGGTGTCACTAGGTCTCCAGTGACCTGTGTTCAAGTAGTTAGGCAGCTGATGGACCAGATTCCCTTTACAAATAGGGACTAAATACACAGCAGCCAGCCAGCTCTCTCTTCTCCAGTAACTGGGGCTAAACCACAAGGCCGAGGTGCCATGTTACCTCTGGAAGGACACTCCTCCTGCCTCTGCTGTTCTTCTGTTTAAAGGGAAAGGTTTGGTAACTTCCTATACAAATATACAGTATATACAGTATATAATGTCACATATAGAACACAAATTAACACCTGCATAGAACCCCATTCATGAATCCTATTACCTTCCCCACAGGGATCAATAAAGTTTTATCTTATCTTATTTCCATATTGGTTAGGTGGTTTATGGTAAGAGGGTGTACTTATTCTATGGTAATATTGGAAAACTTGTTTCTGTGTCTTTTGGAGAGATCAGTACATTTCATATGCGGGTGACTGATGTAAAAGATATGAATGTACCTATTTCCTGTGTGTCTTTCCTCAGGTGGTTGGACCGTAACGAGGATGATGGACAGATTGTCCGTGAGTTAGTTCCTGCTGGAGATGGCCTGCGTCTCTTCAGTGAGTGTACAAAGAATGTTGTAAAGGAAAAATAGATTAAGTACTTTAAAGGAAGGCAATATATCTTTTACATTTTATACATGACGTTCATGTAATTTCACTCCTCCTCAGACGTCAACTACCACATTGCAGTCAAGACAGGCAGTATCAGTGGGGCCAGCTCCGACTCCAAGGTGTTTGTCAAGCTGTATGGGGAGAAGGGCGATACTAACAAGGTACTGCTGGTGGTCTCAGACAATGACCTCAGGAACTACTTTGAGACGGGACGCACCGACATCTTCACCGTCGAAACCTTTGACATTGGACAGGCATGTTCTTTACATAGATATACACGCACAGTTCACGAGATTAGACTCACATGACAAATGTCATCTTGTTTCATATTTTCCATGCTGTTAATATGTTAATATCAGATCATGATCTTTCTTTTTATGGTTAAGACATTCATTCGTGATTCCTAATTCTATTTGCTCCATTTCCGCCATGCCTGTAGATCAACCGTCTCCTGATTGGTCACACCAATGAGGGCCTGCGTGCTGGATGGTTCCTGGACAGTGTGCAGATCTCTGTGCCAGTTCATGGGAAGCAGTACATGTTCCCAAGCCACCGCTGGCTCTGTAAAGATGAGGCTGATGGGAAAGTGGAGGTGGAGATCTATCCCAGCGAGATCTTGGACATCGAACAATGTAAACAACAACAGCATTATAAGTACACTCAGAGTTCAACACTATTAAATACAGTAACAGTACACAATACAGTATCACCAAATGAACCCATCCTTTGTTGTCCAGTAAGTGACCTTGGCATCCTGGAGATGAGTCAAGGTATATTGATCTGCTCCCCATTATCTTTCCCTCTCATCATAATTGAGGTGCTGTGATGTCCCCTCTTTAACAGTGATCAACTACGAAGTAACAGTGGTCACTGGGGACGTGCGTGCAGGTGGCACCAATGCCAATGTCTTCTGTCAGATCTATGGAGAGGAGGGAAAAACCAAAGTTCTTGTTCTCAAGAGCCGCTCCAACAATTTTGAACGCGGAACCACTGAGATCTTCAAGGTCCGTCTTATATGTCTTAACAAAGTATTATGTCAATCTATGTGAATGAAGACTTATTAAAATTTGAGATTGATTGATTGATAATCTCTGTGAAGACGAATTAATCTGGTGGTGACCACTACTGTTTCATAACTAACCCAGATTGAGGCCCTGGATGTTGGTAAGATCTTCAAGATACGTATCTGCCATGACGGCAAGGGTATTGGAGCTGGCTGGTTTCTGGAGACAGTGGAAATCAAGCGGCTGACCATGGCTATGGTGCAGGTTGAGGTAAAGAAGGAGGACACCAAGAAAGACAAGAAGAAGGATAAAAAAAAGAAGAAGAAGGAAGAGGAGGAGGAAGTAGAGATCATTGAGGAGCTGCAGGAGGTGGTGGAGACTTTCACATTCCCTTGTAACCGCTGGCTGGCCAGGGATGAGGAGGACAGGGAGATTGTGGTTGAGCTGCTGCCTGATGACACTGAAGACCTGGAGGGTGAGTAGAGCATGGTCACCCCTGAATGTAGTAAAGGACTGATGTTAATGTTTTAATTGTTAACATTTAGAATTTATTTTGAATTAGAGAATTAGAAAAGCTCACTAATGATACGCAACGTGGATGAGAACTGTCTGACTGTGGTTGCCTCACAGTGAACTCGTATGAGGTTCACGTGTTCACTGGGACGATGTGGGGGGCGGGGACTGATGCCAATGTTTACGTCAACATCTACGGGGAGATTGGTGACACGGGGGAGCGGCGGCTCAGGAAGTCCAACAACCTGAACAAATTTGAGAAAGACCAGGTGAGCTTTAATTCTGTCACTGTGGGTATACTAATGATGTTCTCATGGGCCGCGAACCTAAGACCTTTGACATTGCTTGACCCTTTGCTCCTGGTTTGCTCCTGTGTGGCTCAGGAGGACATTTTCAACATCACAGCAGTGGACCTGGGGACTCTGAAGAAGCTAAGGATCCGACATGACAACAGCCAGGCCAGCGCCGCCTGGTTTTTGGACAGGGTGGAGATTGTAGACAACAAAGATGACACCACGTAAGCCAGATGATGTTGTCAGAGAGGATGCAGTGATCCCTCAATGCTGTAATTTAGAATGTATTACTGTACATCTTCACACAGACATACTCTATATATGAATGAATCAATCAATCAATCTGTCAATCAATCAATTCATAGATAAGAAATTATGTATTCACTGCTGAGTCGTTTTAAACCTACAATTAATGCCACAGACGCCAGAAAAAGGTGACAACATCCTCTTACATAACAGACAGAACCTCTGCAGGTAAAATGTCTGTAGAGCTCCACGTTGTGGTGTGAAACGGTACACAGGAATATTCTGGTCAAGTCCAACAGCCCTTGTCCTCAGAGACTCAGTTAGTCTAAAGATAGATGGCCGGGTTTTGATGCTATTGTTGGACACAAGGACATTTGACAATATATTTTACAATCCTAAGTAGGGACACTGTCATTTGGCAAGAATATAGACCATATATTGTACAAATTATATATTTGTAATATATTAATGTTATTTTAGGTACTACTTCCCTTGTAAACGCTGGCTGGCTATTGACGAGGATGATGGACAGATTGCGAGGGAGCTGGTTCCTGTCGACGAGGCCTTCATGAAGAAGGGTGATGATGATGAGGAAGACTCCGGAGCCACACTCGGTCTGGAGCAGAAAGGTGGGAAGAGCACCATGGCTGCCCTGTGTATTTTTTTTTACTTTGTCTCGTTGTCTTCCACGTTTTCTGATTCCACTATATCAAGAAAAGTGGAAGATAACCCAAAGAACCTCTGAAAAGGATGTGAGGCTTTTATATTAATAAATGAATGAAGGGCAATGCTTAATCCTAAATTTGCTCAATGATTACTTCAGTGAATTTCATTCTGATTTGTTCTCCTGACAGCCATGTCAACAACATACACAATGAGGATAAAAACGGGTGACAAGAAGTACGCAGGAACAGATGCCAATGTGTTTACTATCCTGTATGGCACCAAGGATGACACAGGTAATACTAATTCAGACATTCATACTACATTTGTGTCTGTGTACGTGTTTTCAAATGATAAGTAATTTTGTCACGCATGCATCTACAGGCATAATAAACATGAAGGCTTCAAAGACTCATAAGAATAAGTTTGAGCGCGGTATGATTGATGAGTTCATTGTGGAAGCTGTGGATATCGGACCACTAAAGAAGCTGCGTATTGGACACGACAACTATGGTACAGTAAGACAGGCTTACTGTCTAGTACAGTGAATGATGCATAATGACTCACAATACATCTACACACACGAACACACACATACTCACGAATACACTAATACAATTTGTGTCGATGTTTCAGGAGGATCGGCAGGCTGGTTCCTTGACTGGGTGGAGATTGATGCTCAGTCTCTAGGCCAAAAATTGCACTTCCCCTGTGGTCGTTGGCTGGATAAAGGGGAGGATGACGGGGCCATTGTCAGGGATCTCTTCCCTAATCCTCTTCAGACGGAGTTTTACACACCATGTAAAGCACACTGAACCACTGCTTACATATTCCTAACAATTGTGGACCATATTGTATAATACGTTCTATATGTGCACACTTACAGAAATTGGACAAATTTATAATTTGAAGCACATAATGGCTTATGTTTTTTTATGTTGCAGTTGTGCCTTACGAAATTAAAACCTTTACAAGTGACGTGTTTGGAGCGGGTACAGATGCAGACGTCTTCATTGTCCTGTATGGGCGAAATGCAGTCTGCACCCAGCAGAAGTCTCTGTGCGTCAACAAGAGGGAGAGGAGGATGTACTTCGAGAGAGGAGCCGAGGACATGTTTATTGTTGAGGTACAATAAGAATCGTGTAGCCAGAGATGATGATTAGAGTAGAGGCAGGCAAACCTAAATATAATGGCCACATCATAAGCTAGGACAGCAAAGACCTATAACTTGGTAAAATCATTATGAAATACAGCAGGGTACTTTTACCTTGTGTTTTCACCACACCACTAAACCTTGGCATTGATCTCCATTTATTTGCAGCAGAAACCTCATCTGTTGACATTCCAACTGCAATATACCTATTACAGTTGTTGTAATAGAGTGGCTTTTAGTATTTTAATTAAAATGTAATATAGTCCTATATTGTTGCATTATTATAATATTACTCAAATATGATGTAATATTTGTTTCTGTTTTCTGTGCAGCTGCAGGATGTGGGGGATGTTATTGAGAAGATCCGTATCGGCCATGACAACCGCGGGGTCAATCCAGGCTGGCACCTGGACCGAGTGGAGATCAGACGTCTGCTCAGGAAGGGAAAGGTACCGTGTGTGGGGTTACACCATCACAACACCCACATCACGTCACCTCAACAGATCCACAAAGAAGAAAAGCATGTAACCAGAAGCACCCCATGATCAACCCATATTAATGTCAAAATAAGATACTGTACCTTAGTGCTTGTGAAACATCTCAAACTCTTATTCTAGATGACGATGCAGGATGGAGGAGAACTAGCACTAGGCTCAGTTTAATGCTGACAGCCTTCATCTTATTAGTCATCATCACTACTGATATCAAATCAACACTATTTCTGGTCAGTAGGTGGAGATGTTCTCTTCATAGATAGATAAAGATACTCTAGGGCTGTGATTCCTTTCTTTCTTTGTGACACACACACACACACACACACACACACACACACACACACACACACACACACACTCAGTCATTGATTAGTTATTGCCCTGTGACTCTCTCTAGGGGTCGGAGACCATCATCTTCCCATGTGAGCGCTGGCTAGCCAAGTCGGAGGATGACGGGGAAACGGTGAGAGAGCTGGTGCCCTCTGACATCATCACTGAGAAGCTGGCGCGAGATGGCAGCCTGAAGGTCACTGAAACTGAGGTGGAAGACGCACTGGAGAGTATGTCCACATACACAGACATGGAAATACATACAATACACGCAACTGCATTCATACACACCTTTCTGAGCATCAGTTTGGAAACTAGAGATCATTTCCCCTTCAAGCCATCAGTATCCGGGAATGAGTGTCATGACAAATGACAAATTGCTCTCTTTTCAGTCTGTTCTTCTGATTCAGTGTGTACTTGACTGTGACCATCTTCTCCACCACAGCTCACACATACAGTGTGTCAGTAATGACAGGTGATGTGTATGGTGCGGGCACCGATGCCAATGTCTTCCTCACCATCTACGGGGACCTGGGGGACACTGGAGAGAGGAAACTCCGCAAGTCGGAGACCAACAGCAACAAGTTTGAACGGGGATCTGTAAGAAAGCGCACACATTTGCAGATATTGCCACCATTGAGTATCTGTATTTCTTCATCTGGTGTCCCATCCCACGAAGTTTCCCGTGTCCCACGGAGTGCAGATTAAGATGTCATCCTGACACACTTTATAAATGCAGAGAAAAAATTTAAACTGTACAAACTATATATAATTGTGCTGATGTTATTTCACTGAATGGTATTTTGACATGGTTTTTGCTTTTTCTCCTCAGGTGGATAAGTTCACAATAGAGGCAGTCGACCTCGGACGGGTTTTTAAGATAACAATTCGCCATGATAACAGTATGCTGAGTGCTGATTGGTACCTGGACCAGGTGGAGGTGGTTGACGTGGATACAGAAGAGGTCTTCCTCTTTTTATGTGAACGCTGGCTCTCCAGGAAGAGGGAGGACCGGCGCATTGAGAGAGTCTTCTATGTCAAGGTAGCTTGGGAAAAAATCTATGTGTGTGTGTGAGTGTGTGTGTGTGTGTGTAGGGGGGGGTCTTTGTCGGGTACATCCACAGTCCTCTATCCAATACACATTGACACTTTGTGTGTCGGTGTATGAGTAATGCAAAATCATTTTAAAAAAAAGATCTCACCAAGTGTCTGTGTTTGTGTCTGTGTGCGTGTGCATGTTGTGTTGATTCAGGGTTATGAGGGGGTGAGAGAGAGTCTAAACAGCAAAACGAAGAACTCAGCACCGACAGTGAAGAGTGTTGACAGTAACATGAACAAAAAGACCAAGAAGAAGAAGGAGAAGGACATTGTTGAAGAGCTCCCCAGTAAGAAAACAGAGAATAGTCATAAAATATCGTGTGTCTGACATATATTCATCACTAGCCCTATAATTGTGTATTTCATTACTATTACTATTCTAACACATCTTTACATAATCACACACCTATGAATAAGTGAGTGCTGTGCCCTTCCTGTGCAGTCATACCATACCACATCACCATCTCTACTGGACTGGAGCGGGATGCTAGCACCACCAGCAGGGCTTATGTGATCATTATCGGGGCCACTCACACCCAGACAGAGAGGTTGTGGCTGGACCTGCCTGATGGGAGGAAGTGCTTTGAGGCTGGCTCTCTGGAGAGCTTCGAGTCCCATGGTTCAGATGTGGGGGAGATCAAAAAGGTGGAGGTGAGCGAGGGAACCTTGCAGAGTTTCAAGGAGAATCGTGCACTCTCATGCATCCGCACTAGTGCACACGCACGCACGCACACACACACACACACACACACACACACACACACACATACATAGACGGGACAGCAGTGGGCTAGAGGTTAGAGAATCGGGCTTGTGACTGGACGGTCGCCAGTTTGACTTCCTGGATTGGCTGGGAAAATGTGGGTGGGGAAAGTGAGTA
>OMLI01016131.1:3274-13301 GCA_900302605.1 Rondeletia loricata
AATGCACTTTAATGCTGCACTTCTATTTTTCTTTTAGCCTCAATTCACCATTCAGATAGATAGATAGATAGATAGATAGATAGATAGATAGATAGATAGATAGATAGATAGATAGATAGATAGATAGATAGATAGATAGATAGATAGATAGATAGATAGATAGATAGATAGATAGATAGATAGATAGATAGATAGATAGATGGAAGCATCAACATATTGTGCTGTGTAACTGGTGTATGGGGTATAGTATGTGTAGTTGAGAGTAGGAGAGCCGGGTGTCTGTTGCTTGTTGTTCTCTCTGTTCACCAGGAGGTTGGAAAGAGCAGATGTCCGTCTGCACAGTGAGCTGCCAAGTGGGTCCGGAGCAGGGCAGCCACAGACACAGGGGCCCAAATGGTGTGACAAAAGATGTGCAGGAAGCCCCTCTCCGCCTGGGTGAGCCACAGAGAGGGTCTCCCCTCTGCCAGCCTGCAGGGACGCACACAGCACCAGCCAGAGTGGGGGCAGTAAAGCCATGTGTTTGAGGTCGTGATGCGTAATACACTAACACTCAAATTCACACAAACATAAATACACATGCATATGCAGGAATGCACACATACGTGCCCATCCCAACCCAAAACCCCCCAGTACACACCCACAGGCTTGCATGTGTGTACATGCTGTACACACTCACTCTCAGACAGACAAACACACTCACACACGCTAATGCCTTTTTTTCTTTTCTTTTTTTACCATCATACAGCCAGCCAGTCAGCTATTTTCTATAGCATTGATGTTTGTTTGCTAGTTTTATTGTTCTATCTCAGTCAGTTGTCTAACTTGGAGACAGTGCATCATGTTTTCTTGGCCATAAGGTCATGAAAAGTGGGCGAAGAGGCCCTGAAAGTGTTCCAAGCACAGGTGTGCAGCATGGCCTGCACTGAAGGGGTGCACTGGACCATAAACAATGATATAAATGTCTGGCAAATAAAATGGCTAGTTAACAATCTTTTGACTGCTCTAACCTCTGAGCTTTTGTCGGGTATCGATCAACCAGCTGTTCCTGGCTTTGTCTGGCAGGATGGGAGCCTCTGGTTTGGGGATGAATGGACAGGGCCGCCAAAAAACGTTCTTCCTCCTTTCCAGTTCTCTTTTGCTGAAATAAAAATCCAAACAGCACAGTTAGTTATTCATCACCAGTAGGTCGACAGCGTTTTAAATTGACAATGAGGACTACATAGCAGCAAGGTGGAAATAATTTGAGATTTGAAATGTTTAGTCAATTACAACTAATACTTTAGCTGTTTCTAATTCAGATGGAAATAAAGATTTTTTTCTTCTTTTTTTCTAGAGTTGTGTAATTGATTGACTTTCCAGCCTCTTCAAAAGCTTTAATTTAAAGTTGCTTAGTGTTATAGTTAACAACCCATGGCAGTAATGTAGGCTATGTTCACCACACAATTGCCATGTTGTTGGTTTACGTGGAAACCACTGCATATGGTAATTTGCATGAGCATAATTTGTCTCCATATATTAAAATAATTGTATGTTAAATAGCGAACGTCCTCAGACGTGCAGTCAGTGTCAGTGCGACGGGTGTTGTAAGACAAAGATGTCAGAGAAGGTGTGCTAATGATCGTTCTTAGCACCTGTCAGTCAATGCATGCATGATTCCAGCAGCTAAATTCTCTAGCCAGGCCTGTTGTCTGCTTGTAAACTCCAGGTCACATACTGGCTGTCACCGCTGCCCTCCTGCTACTGTCAGAGCCCACCCCTATCTATCTGGAGTGTTTGCTCTGCTCTCACCAAAAGATTGTCGATCTATGATCAAAATAGAATAGCTGAATCATTTATTTAGGCATGCGTGATTTGCTTTTGCATGTTGGATAGCTATTGCAGGATATTATGATCAATATTTCTCGGGCCACTTGTTTGTGTGGCTAGGGTGATAGATTACGACGTTTCAAAAACAGACTGTTTATGATAAACAGAGATAACAGTGTATTTTGCTGCCATTTAGCTTGACTACTGCATCTGTAGGCCATGAGGTCTTCTTATTGACTTTCACCGAGCCCAACGTTGCACTTTGTCAGTGTGAGCGGCAGTCTAAGAGACAGGCGGGCGAGGCAGTCATACAAAGTGAAGTACTTAGGATTAGCCCTGGCTCTTCAAGTTTCAGTAATTATCCTCCTGGAGGCATTCTCGCTGTGTTGGATAATAATGGAAGTCTGGGTGTACGCCTGTCACCTCTCAAGTGTGGGTGGAGGAAGCCAACGAGAGGCACAGGACAGAGAAATGTTTGCCTTTCTGTTATGTCATCCAAAGAGCACAAGAGTAAGGCCGAACTTGTATTGTTCACTGAGAGGAGATGCAACTTCAAGCTGCTTTTCCTCAGCTCAACATGTGACACATTGGATCTTTTCAACTTCGGATGTGATAATGAACCATGTTCTCCAAAGGTGATAATGTGTTTTGAGATCAAGTGTAAAAACCACATGTCAAGAATGTGTTTTCTAAAACATATAGTTGGATCACTTGTCCAGAGTGAGTATCGTCTGGCTGGCAATTATTACATTTGCAAGTTACACAAATTTGTGATCCTTCAGATATTCACAAATACTTTTTTCCCCGATCCTGGCATGTTGTCTCACTTTATCCATCACATAATCCGTAAACTTGTATTCAAGTGCATGTTGGGATAATAGAAAGATCCTCCTATCTAGCAGAGAAAACACAATGCTTTAATTAAGAGTCAGTGCGATTTCCCAGAGGGGAGATTGTCTTCTTCCATTAAGTTAGTTTATCATACAATAAAGAGGTTGCCTTGTCCTTCCCTACCCAGACAATTGGTTTTAATCAGCCAGCAGGCCTTTCATGGCTGATAATTTATGCTAAATTGACAAGGGTGGAGGATATCACAGAAAATCATTATGACAGGGCTCAGGTCACTGGCTGTCACCATCTTTTTTTAATCCTCTCCATTGAGCTCATGTACAACAAATTTCAAAATGACAAATAAACTTGATAGAAGAATTATCTTCAGTGTTTCAGATTGTTCATTTCAGTCTATATTATTATTTGGAATAGAAAATATTTTTTTACAGCACGTTAAATTCTTGGACAAAAGATGCAATCATAAATGAGAACCAATGAGATTACAGGATAGCCTTCAATTGGTAGAAGACGTCATATGTTGATTATTTACAGAGACAAAATACAACCATAGACATCAGGTTACAACTGGGAAAGATGTCCGTACCCAGCTCATGAGGCAAGAATAGCAAAACTGATGTACTAAAACAATCAACAGGTTTCCCCTGGCTGTTACTCTTCGGAGCATAATGCATTAATGTCATGTAAAAGCATGTTTCTCTGGAACGACAACATGATTAGTGTGTCAAAGGAAAACCACAACCCATATCACTGGATTATTCTGATGATTGCACAATGGAGTCCAAACTGTCTGTTTTGACTTTGACATTTAAATGCAGACTGTGCAAGTGTGAAAGTACAAATTGTGATTTGAAGTAAAGGGGTGGGGGTGGGGTGAAGAGAGGGAGACATGGATGAGCATGAGGAGGAAGCTGGGACACACTTCTCGCCTTGCAATTTAATCACTGTATACCCAGGGAAGTATTGACAGTTGTCCTGTGGAAGCTATTAAAGTTGCTGTCCAAGGTTAAATGAAATTGCAGTTTATCAAGGCAGCATTGAGAAAATAAGGGAATCTGTTCATGGCTGTTGATTAATGTGGAGCGTGATCAACACAAGGGGTTCATTAAGCTATACATCACCAGGGTAATTTAACATGTCATCACGCCTGCTGTCGCTCCCATCCACACTTTTGTGCACGTGGATGTGTATGTGCATGTGTGTGTGCGTGTGTATTTGTGTGTATGTGTCTGATTGTGTATGAAATCAAGTGCTCCCAGCTCACATGTGGCTTGGTTGTGCTTCTTCATGCCTTCTGCCTTCGTGTTTGCATGATCTAACGTCTAACCCCCAGTTATCACTTTAAGCTATACAGCATCTGCCCAGAGACTGACATCAAATGAATCACTAATGTTGTATAATGGCACAACATAATGACATAAAATAGCATAATATGTTTTAATGCTTGTGCCAGCATTCAGACAACTCTCAGCCTGTAGGCCAACTAAAGATATCAGTGAATTTGCAGTGCTGTACAGGTCAGAACAATATGAGCATTGTGGCCACACAACTTCCCAGAATCAAGACTATTAATTCCAAGAAGTTTGTGATATAAACTGCGGTCGAATCAGACCATAACAAGGCCCCGTTCTTGATCCTGTTCATCATCTCTCCTTATCCTTTTATCAGTGCACGGTTCATCTCATCAGAGTGCTGCTTTGATCACTTGTAGTTGCTCTGCAGCTGACGAGCATACATAGAGGTATGCTAATCAGGCCTGGGACCTGGTGCTGCATGTGGGGTTTTTTTCCTGGTGGATTTGTTTACTGGTGGATAATTGATGGTGCTTGAGGGACAGGCGTGAGTCGGACATGAATCACAGGCGACATGGCTCATGATAAGGAGCTGAAAGTCGCTTGTAATTAAGCCGGGCACTAGAGACCAATTGTTTGTAGAATGATTTGGTCGGGGCTAATTGACACTAATTGTTTAATCAGATTTTCTTCCCCTCCATACCACAACCAAGTCTGGTCCACCGGTGCGTTCATCCACAACATTTCATTGAAAGAAGCCTACGCTCTTGATATGAGATGCTCGAGTGGGGTGGGGATGGTTAGATGTCTTTTTATGATATTTCCTCAAACACTCTACAACTATTATGACTGCTCAATAAAGGATAACATGTTTTGTGGTATGTGTTCCCCAATAAAGAAGTCAAATGTGATTATTGTATCCATGCATTTTTGCCCAATCTTTTGAGTAGTCGTATCTTATCTGAGGTTTTCTGAGGCTTCTTTCCTCGCACACTACTGTACAACTATTGTAACTTCATCATTATTGATATCAGCTATTTATGTGTGGGTTAGGACTGAGGATATATACAAATGAGAGAAATGAGCTCTGTTATGGATGGTGATACACTGTAGTATCCAAAGCCACTCAGGCACTGGCATCCTCTAAATCGCCTCCTCTCTCTAATATTTTGTGTGTTAACTGTAGTTGTAGAAGTGCAGTGCAACATTCTCTGGATCATTTCGGACATGAAGCATATACTTTTGCACGGAGAAGAGTTGATTGATTTTTTCCCTGACTGTGTGTGTGTTGTAACCAGGTACTGTTCTGTGACAGCGGTGGTGGTGATGAGCTGTTGAAGAGAGCTGATTTATGACATTTGGAGAGGGCTCATAAATTAACACAGTAATACTCATGATCCTCCCACACTCCCTTCAGGAACTGTCCTGTCTAGTGTGCTATTCCAAAACAGCTGGTTTTATATTCTGTTGCAGCACAGACTAAATTACAATGCAGAACATAGCACTGGGATGCTATTTTGGTAGAATGGCAGATAATTGTTTTTTAATACCTGTAATACTTTATGATTAGTGGGTCACCATCAAAGCCACACAAATTGTTATGGCTCATTTACCAAAACGGTTACAGTAGGATAACTTATGATATCTTTCCTCAGTACATGTGTACAGTATTTAGATCCAGTTCTCGATGGTACAGTTTATAACTTGTAAAAGATTGCTTATCTAGCGCGAATTTGGGAGTTCAGGGTGATGAATTCATGATCATGATGTTGTTTATTGTGAAACAAAAGTGATAACTGGCAGTGGCTTTTGGTGCGAATTGATAAGCCAAAATTCAATTGATCTCCCCACTAACCACTCACTCATTTTACATGATACCATCCTGTCAACGCTCCAAATGGACTTGAACTTATGTCTGCATATTGTAATGAAGCAGAGTAATGCACAATGCTAAGCTCTTTCGATGTTGCCTCTCCCACTCCACATTGCCCTGAAAGTCTGAGCTAAAAGATAAACAAAAAACAGTAAAGAGATGACCAAAATATATACAATACATATATAGGGACTGCACAGGTCAGTGTCATTTCTGAATAAACACACAATAAAGGATATGCCAACAAATAATTATACTGGCAAAACACATTACAGCAGTGTTTCATCGTCAACATTCAGCTCAGCAAAGACAAATATTGTCAAGTTGAGGCTACAGCACACGTGAAGTGCTGTGTTAGTAAGATTAAATGATGAAGCAGAGCAGATAATTAGAGACAAGGGAGACAAGACTTCCTTCTCTATCTGATTAAATCCACCAAGTCTGAGTAACGAGCTGGTGATGGGTGGAGCTGAACACATGAACATTAGATCTGACATCATTACATTTAATGGCAATTAAACTTGTAGCTTTTTTAATTAACACAAACTATGATGGGAAATTAATGGTTATTAGAAGGGAGCCAGCAGAGGGGAACATTGGATGTTCCCTCACCTTATAAAGCACACTGAGCATGTGCAAAAAAAAATAATGTACAGGGAAAACTGTCATACAATATAACATATCAGCCCTGAAAGTTATGGAAATGCTGCCAACTATGCACAAGGCTGGTCATGACATGAAGCTTTATCCACCCCTCTTGCTAACATAGAAAACTTCTTGGTGTGTGAAAGTGCATCTTGTGAAACAGCTTCTGTCTCTGTGTGATCAGATGGGATTCTAGGACTGAAGCTTACAAACTGATGAGCCTGAAATGAGTATGCACAATTTATGGGAACTGAGTTTTACACACTCGATTTGTATTAATAGTCATATGAATCCTGCTCATTTAGGTACAATGAAATAACATATAATTGTCATTTTCATTTCATCAAACATAGAAACATTCTAAATTGACTGCATTGGAGAATGTTTTAGCACAGTATTGTGCATTATTCACATTCCAATTAACATTTATCTTGTCTGTGTCACTTTTCAATAAAGTTTTCTGATTTATTGTAGAAGGCTGCCTTTACTTTGTGCTAATAATTGGATGCTATTGAAAGGATGAGTTTCATTGATTTTGTGGATGACTGGGAGCATTACTGGCCCAGACCATAGATTGTCAGCAAGGTCTGTGTTGAGCTAGGATCGATGCCGGTGAATCTTCCCCTCTGGTTTTTATTTACTTCTGTCTCCATTGATTGAAACATGCAATAGTTCAGGGGCTATTATCACACTGACGCTAAGTTTCTCTGTCTCCCATTGAAATAGCTCCCTCTGTTCTTCAGCAATATCTCACTCCAGCAAGTGCTCCCATCTTTCCCTTTCTAACTAATGAGTTAAGAGTATTGCTATGACCTGTAAACATCAATCACGGAGAAAGAGGGAGACAGTGACTAACTGCACCAGCAGGAGAGGAAAGAAATGAAATGAAAGTGTACAATAATAGAAACATACTAGCTTGATGTTTGCTGGAGAAACTGCATCTCAGAAACAAATAATTCCAGTAATGAATTTAGATAATCATCAAATGAGTGCTAGATTCGGGATGGATGGTAAATTATATTGTATAACAATTGAATTCTTTTTTTAATTGTCTTATCAATTTGTATGGAGGGATGACTAATAACACCCTTAGACTTTGGCTGTATTAAAAAGGAGACAAAGAAATTGAAACTTTTTTGTTCTCTCATTGTGAATTCAGCGGCGTGTTCTCAATCCAATTTGGTGCTGAAAGTCTGAAAAAAGCCATGAATTTCTATTCAACTGTTAAAATTGAACTTCTTTCAAACAGATAACTTGCACAATCTACCTTGTAGTGGCTGCCTTGCTAGATTGTTTTCACAATACAACATATAGATAGTCCCGTGTCTATGGCCTATCCTGCGTTTACATATCTTATTTCCTGACAAGACAGGAGAAAGGTCAGTGTCCTATCCAACTGGGACTCTCATGATTGAATGTAATCAGTATGTACTTGTTATTCTGAGTGCCAGGCCTTTCTTTTATTTGCTGGCCCAGAAGTTAATTTCCCTGGTGACCTTTGTGTAATAAAACAGTATTATCTGTTTCTGGAGCCACAACAAGGAAGCAAATTAGCTTTCTCAGCAGTGTTTTGTCACTGAGGAGATCAGTTATAAGTTTATTTACTTTAATTAGATTAAGGGTGCAGTAAAGGCATGTGTCTGTGTGGGCATCATCCCCTGTCTCCTTGCATTATCTGATTGTCCCAGCCAGTGAATTGGACAATGGTTAAGCATTTTAATGATTATTCACTCAGTCTCCATGCAGTCAAGGGAGACACGTACATTTTAGATTGGATAAATGTTTGTGAAATTTCAATATATGCACTTTCTAACTGTTGATTTGCTTGGAAACGTTGAGGATCCAAAACATTTTTAAGTTAAACTGAGCATATTGCCAAAGGCTTAGCATTTGACATGTTGTGAGCTCACAGACTTTTAAAAGGAAATAATCAAGCTGTTGATTTCTCACACTTCTGCACGAACATATGTCACCTGATACTGTGGAATTCCTCTAATCCTTCCCCTACTTTTGGTGGGAGTGACGCTTTTCCTTTTAAACCGGATCCCTTTTTCTTAAGTACACTCAAACCAGTTCTGATAAACACCTGACATTTCCTTATAAAATATATAATATATAATACACTACTACTACTGCCTCTGCTACTACTACTACTACTACTACTACTAATAATAATAATAATAATAATAATAACTATAATAATGAATGACCTTTATTGATATATTTTTTCCCCTTTCTGTCATTTAAAATGTGCAAACTCTACATTTAATTAATGGCACAAAAAGTATTATAATGTTAACCTTCTTAACTTAGTGTTAACTTTTTTCTCCAAAAATGATTATAGACAATCCTCAAAGTTCCTTACCAACAAGGCTTATACTGCGGAGATACATTTGCCATCAGCTCTTTCAAATATATAGCTAGCTGCTGCAAGTGGTTTAGACTAAAGGTGAATGTGAGAGGAGAGGCTGTGAGCTGTGGAGGCCGCAGTGAATGCAATGCTTTACTGACCCGAGGAATCTCTTTTATTATGGGCTCTTTGTGCCTCTCCCTCCGCTGCTCTGTCAGGCCATTCAGACCCAGTGGCAGCCACCTACATTATATCCTGGATAGGCAGGACATTCATGCCTTTTTAACCCATTGTCCTTCCCCCTGGGGTGAGGGCCCAGAGCGGGATGTGAGAACCCCAGGCTGGGTATTGTGTCCCTCTGCGCTCTTCACACACCCGGCGGGGGACTTCCTTTCTGGTGTCACCGAAACCTGTGTGGTGTAATCCGTAGCTCCCTGCTGAGCAGGATGGGAAGGTTATTAAAAGTGCCTCTAATGTCTCGTTAATAAATCGCTTCCATTTTCCGCTTCATTTCTAAGTAATCGTGTTGGGAGTGCGGATCGGAAGGAATGTGTACCCGTTCCTGTGTTTTGAGTATCAGAGCAGCATAAAAATTAGCGTTTCTTTTTTGTTGTTTTTTTGTCAACTACACATATCACAGAGGCACGAGTACAGATCCATTAGAGATGTGACCCTCTCATTACAGATCTAGTATCTGGACTGCTCCGCTACAATGAATGTCAGAGAGATGTGACGGGGTCAACCTGCAGGGTGTTGATGCTGCTCTGATTGCCGGAGGAGAGATTTTTAAACGTACTGAGTCCAGACTAGGGGTTTGGGTTAATGGTGTCTCATACGGTGACCTGGTGGATGCTGTGTTTAGGTCTCCTCTGGGGGTAGCACTATAGCTGCAGAGGTCACTTCAGTTAGAGTGCTGTGGTGTTAAGAGGTTAGAGAGCAGAGATCCCCACAGTGTGGTATCACCGGCACTCTCCATGATGCGTTAAGGATGGTGATGCCTCTGATTGCCACAGTGGGACCTGGAGGTGAGGTTAGGGATGGCTCAGGACTGCTGGGGTAATCCCATTAACTGTGACTCCTCTAGCCCTCTCTCCCAGTGTGTGTGTGTGTGTGTGTGTGTGTGTATGTGTGTGTGTATGCGTGTGTGTATGTCTGTATGTGTTTTAAAGAGAATGGCTTAATTACATTGTTTTGTGTGAGTTAGGGTATGAA
>OMLI01016162.1:1390-19608 GCA_900302605.1 Rondeletia loricata
CCAGTTTCAGTCACATTGATAAAACTGGAATGAAATTGAAATGGGGCTTGTGATTACACAGTAGCATTACAACATTTCAATTTCATTCCAGTTTTATCAATGTGACTGAAACTGGACACTCCAAACTTTGCTAGCACATCAAGTTGGAATGGTGATAAGGCAGTTTTGCTGGAGGTGTCTGGTTACCAAAAAATAAAAGACCCCCTTCAGCCAATCAGAATTGAGTATTTATCTACAGTATAACAGAGTATAAGGGGCAGATAACAGGCATCATGTGGAAGCTCTTATAGGGTCTCTATCTCCTTCTCTCTGTCTTTACCTCTCTGTCTTCCTCTCCTGGCTGAAGATGTATAAACAGCAGAGAGCATATTACAGATAATGGAGATACTAATGCCATCTTCTCTTTTGACATGTACAGTAGGATTAATTGGCAAGACATTTCACATATTAACATGACAATCCTTATAGAGTATCAAGAAGAACCCACTTCCAAATCTGTTCAAAAAACGAATTGCACACTTGTTTGATGCTACTTAAATCATGAAATTCAATAGCTAAAGCATTGGTGATTTTTTAGACTAGGGCCATATTGTCTGTGATGTGTGATCATTTGAGCATTTCCTTTCACAAATTGACAACTGATATTTTAACACTGATATAAAGCTTCACTTGACCAAAGTATTTCTGGTCTATGAAGTTATGTGCCACGATGGCAGAAATTAAATGGGTGGGAAACTGATAGAAGCTCCAACTGGTACGCAGCCACTCACGTAAACTATTATTGGGCCAAAGCAGACACTGCTAATGTAACTGAAAGCCAATTTTCGCCCAGAGCCACTGCATTAGCTACATGTGCCTTAAGACAAAATATGCACAAGGCCCATGTGAAAAGGTGTTAAAGACACTCAGAACATAGGCAATAGCTAAAGGTAAGGAAAATGGCAGCATATGTTTGCCCTTCTGGCGATGAGTTATGGAAGAGCTACCTGTCGTCTTTGCTTTGTGGCAGCACAGGCCTTCTGAGATTCTGGGCTGTGACAGCATACACAAGCCTCATTTACAGAAACCAGAGGGATTGTATGACAGCACAGCCACATATATTTTTAATGACCCATTATCACGGTGAAATTGCATCAGCCCTTTTGGCAGGGAGTGTGGCTGCACCTTGGCACAAGCTGCATACAGTCCATTAGGCCTCTAACTTGGGAAGAACTCTCCTCTATGGACTGAAAGAGGGAAGGATTGGGCACTTAAAGAGAGAAGAGAGAGGAGGAGGAGGAAGCTGGAAGAAGGGAGGAAAGGAGACAGGGTATGTGATTGGCTTGTTTTTCTCCAACTTTAAACTTTTAGCTGCATTGCTTTTTATCCTACTTGTTAAATTGTTTTTACTTTACTTCTTGAATCTTGCGACAGTGTACTCCTCAAGAGCGTCTGTGACGACCAGTAAAAGCCATTGTACCGGCACAATGGGTACCCAGAATTTCATCAACTCGAAAATTAAACCGCAGATTGTCGAATCCTCTATGTACTCCCAAAGAGTGAAAATAAATGACACATTCAAATCTGACAGAGGCAGTCTTCCTAATTACACACCCTTGGATATACCTCTGCAGCCCCATATCAAAAGCTCATTCCATGCCAGGATGGGGCCGGAGCAGAGTTCACAGCTCTTATTAAGCTACTCACATTGTTCCTCATTTATAAGTTCATAAATGTGTTTGTACATTTCCGCATAAAATAATACAAACTCAAACTTACGCATTCATCAAACGTTCGGAAGCATCCGTTTTCAGTCGGATTCACGTGCTTGATGAATCCCAACCACTCGTAAATGACAAGCGCGTTCATGGGATCATTAATCAACATAATGGCACCGCCTCAGAAATGCCATATAAGGTAAAGGAGAACACCCACATTCATAATCTTCCGGACCAAAATGGCATTGAAGAAAGTGAAAAAGAAGCAGAAACTGAGGTAATACTCAGTGTCATTGAAAAAACCCCAAATACTATTCTGCAGCAGGAGCAGTGAGATTACGGATCCACAAAAAGCTGACATTACGTCCTCCAAGAGAACCGTGCAAGAAGTAAAAAGAAAGTGGTTTGATTGAATTACTTTGACCACTCCGACCATCCTGGAACGTTGATTTGAATGGGAATGACCGTTCTATCCATTCAAGTTCTGTGACTGAGACTGTCCACCAGCCGACGGGCTCAGTGGAACACACCTCATCGGACTGTGGGTTGACCGCCTCTCCCTTCCCTCTGAGTCCAGATTATTTTGGACTTTTTTAGCATTTTAGCCCTTTAAATAGTCTCTCTAATTACAGGACATCGATCAGTCATTAATTGAAATAGCATCTAGGCCTACAACAAATTAATGTTAGTTTCTTTAAAATATTGCTTTTTTTTATGCCTTTATGTTATGTAATGATTTGAGAAAAACTAAGCAGCACATTTAATGTTTATGTTTTGCACAGGACGGTCCACCACTGTTTTTAATGTTGCTATGTCTTTCTCAATGTTTTTAATGTTTCTCTGTCTTAATGCTGCAATGTTCTCATTACCTGTGAAGCCAGTGAAGCCAAAGACAATTTTCCACCTTGGGTGGACAATAAAGTTATATTTGATTCTATTCTATTCTATTACCGTCCAGTTTCATTAATAAAAGTAACTTGAGATAAAAGACGAGCTTTATACACGTAGGTAAGAAAACTTTGATAAATCCGGATTTCCATGTGGATACGAAGGATTTACGAACAAATACGTTCGGAAATCGCTTGCTAAATGAGGCCCACTGACTGCAGTGTATGCACTCAGGCAGACAGGCAAGGGAATGGTACCAGGGTGGCCCCGGGCATAATCTTACTCTCCACTGAATAACACTGATGAGTCAACAATCAGCCCCCAGGGTCACTCTCTCTCAATCTAACTCATTCTCTCCTATTTGCCTCTCTCTCATACTCAGGCTAACTCTCTTTCCCTCTGTCAGTCTCTACAGTCTCTCTCTCTTTTACTCTCTCTCACTCATTCTCTGTCCGACTTGTTACAGCTCAGATTTATTACTGCAATCTGTCAGTGCTCCTGTCTTGCCCCCTGACACATTCTGTGGCAACCATTATGCATATGTTGTTGTTATAATACAGACACATATTCCGGAGCTAGAAAAAGCCCTGGGCAAATATAGAAATGACTGAATGTTGTGGCTATGAAATCCTATTCACCAATGACTCATTATGAAGCTCCTTCAGGTAAGAGACTACCTTATGATGAAGTGCAGCTTCAGGCAGGGTAAACTGCAGTACATAGTAAGCACAGACTTAAGAACGTCGGCCCAATTAAAAATAAGGTTGCAACTGTGAAACTGAAATATATGGTTATATAGCAAAATATATATAGTGAAAATATGTGGTTACATTTCCAACTTGGGTTAAAACACGCTAATTGTCACTTATCTGTATTTTAAGGAGATCTTTATCTACAAACGTAATAATCTTTGGAGTAATTGTTGCTACATCTCACTGGGGACATTTAATGCATGATCCAAATCTAACAAAACAGAACAAAAACAGTTTGCCTGGCAAAAGAAAAGAAAAACCTGCACAAGAAATACCATGCACGGCTCCACTAATTGGGAGAATTTGGCTCAACCCTGAAGCCATCAAACATTCACAAAGGGCCAAGCTGAAGAAGCGTACCCTCCAGGCTAAGCTTAGTCTGAAAACAACATGTATTTACCTCGAAGCATGGTTTGGCATTTTTGCATCATTGGTGTGTGTGCGAGTGTGTGTGTGTGTGTATGTACACTGGGTTTTGATCTGTCAAAATCTCCTAGCTGTCAGCCTACCTGCTTTTCTCTAAGCAAATATCATACCCTGTGGGAAGTATAAAACCCCAAAAAGTTCCATACTAGCCACTGAACTTGGTGTAAACAAGAGCGAGTGGATTCCTGCGAGGCAGTGTATGCCTGTATGTTTACAAGCAGTGCCCAAGGCAAAGGTTGGCTGCTACGAATGATTCATCTCTTCAAAAAAGAAGCAGGGTTATAGTTTGAAATATGACTACGACCATTATTTCTGACAGAATAATTAAACATTAAAGGGCAAGAGAGATGCACATTGTACCTTAATGACATCTGAATGGTGCAAAATAAAATTAGCAATGCACAGAGCATACATATGAGCGTTGTAGTACCAAGAAATGATAGGTCACAAATGAATGTGGACCCATTTTATTCACTATGCTTGCAGTGTGTTTCCAGCACTGGTGTCTGCTGCCAGCTCTTTTTTTTATTATCCTTTTTATGATCAACACTTGTGATACTTGTGGCACTTATAAATGTCACTGGATAAGAGCAACAACCAATTACCTAAAATGTAAATATATGTCATGTAGGACCAACAACTACGGTAGTACTATGCGAAAAGGACAAATCTATGTAATCTAATTTATATCTATAGCTATATCTTTGTATGATAGAGGTGATGCTTAGGGGCAGAACTCTACTGGATTGCAATGCGGTGCATTATGATGGTATGGATGGATGTTTATTATGTGCATGCATTATGTTTGTATATCAGGTGTGAAATGTGGCGTGGCAAAATGAGGTCCAAGGGAAAACACAGCCTCATACAGTGAGCCAAGCGCCTAACCAAAGGATTCGTTCAGCCAGACCGCAACGGCAACAGCTTGGCTGGAATACAGTCACTCTATACAAACTGTACTGTGATGTCTACGCGTGAAAAACATCCATGTGTCAACAACCAGAATAGCTAAGTAAAGGTCTAGACATTTCTAATACTTTGTAAGTTTTGTTTACTGGGAACCTGACAGGGAATCTGAACTATGTCCGCTGGTGTAAATCTGAGCTTTTACTTTGGAAGACCTACAGTAGAAGACTTGGGGGAAAGAGAGTCTGAATAGGTCATAAATATTATATCTATACATGCTAAAATCTTGTGATTCAAAAATATCACAGTCTTGACTGTCTTGACAGCTCATACTGGCTCTGACTTAACCAAATATTCCAATCAAATTGTATACATGAGGAGCGTTTGGTTGAATTCATTTCAAATGTACTGCTTCCAAATTCTGAAGCTGTTCAATTTTCCGAGAAGTAACACTGAGTGCTTGCAACATACTTAAAATATCCAAAGCTATTTTGAATCTATCTTTACCAAAGTCTGTCTAATTCCCCGCAGCTATACATTGACAGTAAAAGACATCCATCCATGTAATGCTGCCATGTTTAAATCCCTCAGGTCGCTGCGCCAGAATCATGAGATGATATTTCCAGCTGACCTTTTCCTACCAGTTCAACCAGCTTGACACAATGTCTCGAAGGCTTATAGCACGCTATAGGTCATACAAGGAACAGTCTTAGACACACGTTTGATACTCTACCCCAGGCTTACAAACTTCAATTACCTGTATACTGGACACTGGAATGTGATTTCTGCTATCGCATCGCCCATAGGACAGACTCAGCTGTCAAGTTGGTACAGAAAAATCGAAAAGAACTCCCTCACACACTGTCTTATGTGGAGAGTCAATGCACTGGACTCGGGCACTAGATACAACACTAAAACAACACGTCAAATAATGAATGAAGGTCAAACAAACAAACAACAAATAAAATAACAGTGGCATTGCGGTTGCGCTGTTTTGTGATATAACCGATCAATGGCTGCTTTCCTGACAGCATCTTGGCACAAAGACAAGATCAGTTTCATCCATTGGCATTAATTACAAAAATGATGCTCTTCGCACGTTGCTATGAGGAAGCCCAGCCCAACTCAGAGATGGATGAGAGCCTCTTGTTTCTCACAGGGATATGAGATGTTGGTGCATGGGCCTTCAGTGTAGTTTTCTGGTTTTAGCTGCCATATCAAAGATTCAAATATTTCCAATTTCCTACACGTGAGAGGTGCTTGGTTTAGATAATTTTGACATTTCATGTTGCAACATTTCAGGCTTTTAAGTTCACAGCTAGAGTTCTAGTTCCAAGGCCTACTGTACTATTTTTGACTGGAAATACAGTTTTAAACATGTTCAGTTTGCTTTATCCTAGCCGTGGATCCCAGTTGTTTGTTAGAGCACCACTTAATAATACAATAAATTTCCCTTAAGCCGTAGGAAATATCTTGTTAATCATCAATGGGACTTTTCAACAGCCTCTGTGACTGCACTCCACGAGTCTCCCTGGAATAAATTCACAGGCCCAGGTGTGAATGTTGCTCGGCGACTGCTACACTCCATTAAGCGTCTGCAGGCAATTTAAGAAGAGGCTGCATTTGTACACAATATTTATTAAAAAAACCCTGTGGGTTCCTGGACTCCCTGAGCAGTGGAAGATGGGAACAGAGGATCTAAACTGTCGGGCTGGATCATCACACAGGGGATTAATATGTGTTTCCTAAGCACAGGGCTTTACTGAATAAAAATCTCTGCCAACGATTTCAGCAGCTCTTTATGACTAACATGGAATATTGAGCAGAAGTGCATCATGGTCCTCTGAAGATCTACTGCTGAATTATGTATATACAGAGGCGCTTGGATAAACTGGGCAACTGTGCGTTTGCTTGCTCCATCTATTCCCCACGGCACTCCACTGCTTGACCTTCCTCTCCATTACGTACGCTATAGAGCATTTTTCATGTCAACACAATCAATTTTTGTTTGCCCTAATCCTATTCTGCTTTCACACCTCTTGCTGGAGCTCTAACCCTGCCATTCCTCAGGTCGTGTATCAATTCATGTATAAGACTGGGGAGCTGCCAAAGGGAGTGCACTGGTCTCCCAACAGCATGCTGGTATGCAGGGTGCAAATTGTGAAAAAAACAGAGGGGGGTATGAACATGGCTCTCTCATTTAAAAAAAATTTTATTAAAAAAAACTGTAGTTAAGCAATGAATAGCTGTGTCATCTCGTGGCAATTGAAATGAAGCTAGATTTAGCGTAAGAACGCCTGTAATTTTCAAATTCTATTTTTTAAAAAAAAAAACATTAAAACAGATAATTCAACAAATAAATAGCGCAGGCGGCAATGAGTGAGTAACTCGACTCAAATTAAATAGCGCATAGCGAAGAGCTTGAAAAAGCTCCCTCGTGTTACCTTGCAAAAAGCAACTAAGAAGAGTGGGAGCCATGTTCATTTAATTAGGCTACGGATGTTAAATCACTAGACTGACCAAGCGCACATAACAAGAGACTGGCGGATTCAACAAAAACATTTCCTTCACCGATCTTTTGCTGAATACGAGAGATCCAGAAATGATTCTCCCGCAGTAATACTCTCACTTTCAAAAATGTACTCGTTAAGTAAAATAAGAAAGCCGTGGTGTTACTTTGTAACATGTAGGCTACATTTAGCAAAGGGGGATCGGAGTTGTCCAATAGGTAAGGTCCTGAAATGTACACCCACAGCAGACTAAGACTACTGTTGCTTGATTAGGACATAATTAATAAAGACAAGTTAAATGCCAAGAACAATAGCATCTAAAAGGCAAAATAAATAAATATACACCTCTACTTTAATACTGGCATTTAGAAATATTTCATAAACTTTTATTTGTCATTTCAGATTCATAAAACACATTCAGAATAAGAGACAAGTAACAGAGGGGGGAATAATAACATCCCAACCAGGGATGAAGATCGTACAAGCAGAGGGGGGGACTAGGTGAGCCTTCCCCCCTTCCATTCGCACCCTGCTGGTATGGACTGCATACATACTGTATCTATAGTTTAAACCTGATTTCATTGGACAAACAGCACAGTGAGCAATAACAGTGGCCATCACTGACCTTGTTTGCATATTTATGTATAGCCATTGGCTTGTTTTTCTGCCAGTTCAATTGCCAGATATGATGTAAGTATACAGGGACTGCATACAAATACAGCAAATGGTAAATGGTAAATGGATTGCATTTATATAGCGCTTTTCACAGCTCGAAAGCACAAAGCGCTTTACAGAGATTGTCTCACATTCACACACACATTCATACACCGTTGGTGGAGGCAGCCATGCAGGGCGCCAACCTGCTCAACGGGAGCAATTAGAGTTAGGTGTCTTGCTCAAGGACACTACGACAGATTTTTCCCCAGGAGGAGCTGGACTCGAACCACCAACCTTCCGGCTGCTGGGCGAGGACTCTACCTCCTGAGCCACTGCCGCCTCTGTTATTAGCAATGAATTAGCTATTAGCAAGACTTTAACCTGAACTTCTATGGCTGTAACATTGAAACATATCAATCCAAACTTACAAAACTCTGAAATGCATGCAATGGCAATTAAGTGCTACAGGGAAATGAATGACGCAAGTTTGAATGTTTTGTTTGGTATTACACGAGCGTTGTGAGTAAGCCTCCATTTCTTCAGAGACAGAACTGTTTTTCCATTCTCCTCATTAACCCAGTCTCTCTCTTGCACACCCCGTCTCACTTCATGTTTGAAGTGATATCTTTCTGGATTGCCACACTACAAATAGGCTATATACAGTAGCTGAATAGACCATATGTACCCTTTCTCTGCAACACAGTGAAAACAATGATTGAAATGCTTACCAAAGTCCCCAGGGACAAATATGTCGTAGATACAGCTCTGGCCTCTGGTGTAATTATGTGGGTAGTTTGGGGACAGCACGGTCCCCTCTGATACTGTGGAGTGACCTCCGCATGGAGCTGTGTGGATAGGAGGGGAAGCAAACAGAGAAATACAGGTTACAGCTGTGAAACAACCAGGTTACAATGCCTGGGGAAATAAGGCAATAAAATACAATCAGCAAATCCATTCCAAGTGCACAGGTAAGCAGTTCATACCAGGGAACAACATGACAAAAGTCACCTTTGAACTTTGAACTCCTTACAAATATAATTTTGGCCAGCCTGCCTACACATTTGGACATTTGAGGGACATTTTCAAAAGGAAAGTGACACATACAAAGACAGGAAAAGAAGAGTGAGTTGTGTTCACAGGGTTAAAACAGCCAGGGAGGAAAAGTACATTTTGCCTTCACACAAAGTAAAACCACCATCAATCAACCAAACACAAAAGCTCCACAGGCCTGCAATTGAAATAAGTTATTATGAAATAAGCCCATAATAACAACCATCAGCAAATGGCTCCTCCATAATAAAATAACTCTTTGAAATGTTCACTGTAAGAAAATGTTGTATTTTCAATAGTAATAGGGAAGACTATGCATTAATGGCAACATATGCATAACAAAGCTGCTCTCTACTCCCAAGCTCTCTACTCTCAGCAGAGACTATTACTTTTAGTTTTGCTGTGAAAGCTTGTGTTGCCAAAGCAGCAGTTCTACATGGAGGCTAACCAGGAGCACAGCACCTGCCCTTCATACCAGCAGCTCCAAACTAAAATCACTCAACTTCCCATCATATCCTTGCATGCTTTCATCTCAAAAACGTTTCCTTGCTCCATCATCATAGTGTCGACAATGATTAAATTGGCCACTGGGTTCATTAATAGCAACTGCGGTCTGTCCTGCACCTGTGTCGCATTTTGGCATCCTATCTTAAGCCGTTAATGATGTAGCTAATTTGCCAGGAGGCCCCCTAATGCAGTTGCCTCAGACCTCACACACTGAGCCAGCAGGTGGGGGAGCCTCCACTGTAAACAAACACTCTCATTTGTCAGAGGGAAGCTGTCACCAGCTGCTCCGAACCCCATGTGGCTGACACAATGCACATGTCACTGCCGTTCCGCTGAGCGACGCAGGAGAGGAGGAACAGAAGCGAGCAGAGGCGCTAACGCAGAAAGATGGATCAGCGATTAATCCAGGTTCGGTTGTCGGAGGTGCACGAGGCATGTAATCAAACATACGTGATGACGGCGAGGGGGAATCCAATCCAAACTGATCTGTCAAACAGAACAGGAGCGAGAGTGCAGCGGTAGTTAAGGAAATTGAGCATACTGTTGTGAGGAGGAGGGCGCAGTGTACTGTCAGTCTACTGCAGCAGGTGAGTGCAGCACTAAAGAGAGGGAGGGATTCTGCAATTAAAGCTATATGCTTTAATGGCTTCAGGCTGACAGGTGAGTGTAGTGCCATGGGGAAGTGGGCACACCACACAACCTTCCATCTGGTGTGTTATAACAGGCTGATGGGCGGGTATCATCTAAATGCCCGGAGAGAAAGGTGAGTTTATTGTTGTAGACAGACATTGGATTCAATGGAAAAGTAAAACACAGTGCAACATGCCAAACCAAACCATAACCAAAGGTTACAATGGTACCTTCATTGTGAAATGTACATGACATCTTGTATATTGATATTTGAGTACTGTATATGGAACAGTTCAACATAATACACCATGTCCAGCATGTCCAGGTATTACAAGGTGATTACTCTCGTCCACAATAGCATTCCATGGAGTTTTTAACATCAAAGAGAACAACATAAATCAGTCCCTTGCAATCCCTGACTTTTTTTTTTTTTTTTACATGTTTTGCTTGTTTGGGGTTGGTTGCTCACTTAACTACATTAAACTAATTGTTAAATAAACTAAAGATACAGGTGCTGGTCTTTTGTTGGGGCAGCGGTAGCCCGCCATTAGATTTAGCCTTGAGACTGTCAGGTCACCGGTTCAAATTTAATCTGGGAGTGAAAATACAAACCAACTGTACAAGTAATGAACAGCTCCTTGGTGTAACAGTGGGTTCCCCTCTTCCCCCCTCAACTTCCAAGGTGCTGAACATGAGCTCATTCAACCTGGCCTGATTAAATACTGTGAGGAGTATAAAACATGATGTCAAACTACTGGAGGGAAGAGTTATCTTGTTATCTTGAGACTCTTCACATCTTCAGTCGCTTTTCTCCTTGACACCGTGATCACAAAGATACCGAAAAGCTGTGTGACAGGCCTGCGCTGTAGATCTGGCTGTGAATAACCAACAATACACACTTACATATCTTCGGCATATGCTCTTTGCACTGGACTGTAAATTTGTAAATCTATAAACTGTATAAATCTGTGAGAATTTTTTTTTCAGCCAGTTTATGTTAACACTTTATAATAAGGTTGTCATAACTAATGTTAGTTAATGCACAAACTAATTATTAAATATGGCGTGAATAAATGTATTCATGTTTGCTAAACTCTTAACTAATGCAGTTCTAAATACTGATATTACATTCCTCTTTTGTTTCTCAACCATTTACTAACATTAAAGAAGCATGCCCAAAACTGTACTAATGTTAACTTGACCATTTATTAAATTAATACTTTTGTAAATCTATTAATTTCTTGGTTTCTTGATATTAGTAGACATTAATTCATATGGTGGCTCTTCCTGCCTTACCAATGTCCAGGTAAAGCAAAGATCTCATATACTCATACATATATAACACCTCCGACATCATTTGTCAATTAAAGTTAATTTCAAAGTTCAAAAAGATTATTTGTGAGGAGGAGTTGACCTTCTTTGAAATATTTAACATCTACATGATTCATTCTCCAATCATAAAAAAATATCACAGGGGAGATTAATACTAACACATACCATTTTCTGCTGGAATTGAAATGCAGTTATAGCATTACACAGCAGTGGTTCATATCCCACCGTAAAAACCTCCACTGCATTCACACCTTCTCCATCTCCCTCTCTAATAGGTAAGGTGTTAAGTAGTAGCACTTACAGTAATCAATGACTGATTGCCAGACCCAAACAGACTCTACCGGCAATTTTCTATGGTTGGAATAGGTGGCCTTTTTTTTGGGCTCAAGGTCGATGGAAATTCTCTGAATTCTCCAATGAATGAGTATTTTCTCTTTGTTGCTTTTAAGGTGTACAACCACCATTCAGTAACAGGTTGTGTATGTGAAATCAAGTGTGTTAGGATTCCGTTTGGGCTTGCTATCTGAAAAGCTGAAGGAGCTTGTGGCTACCACCACTGCACGTGTTTGAATCCCAGTTCATGCTGTGCTCTCAAAAATTTCAATTGCTTTTGTATTTAGCATTCCCCTTAAGGATATAATTAATATTTAATCAAGGTTATGTGACCAGTTGTGAAACATCTTTGATTTATATACTACTAAGTTGTACAAAGAGCTCTTCATGGATAGAATTAATACTATGACTAATTCTGACCATTTCAGACCATGCTTATGCAAAGTTCTTTCCACTCGACATCATTTGAATATGGGTTAATAAAGATGATATGGGGATGGCAGCCAAATAGCCCCACGAGGCTAGTGCCTCAAAATATTTTTGACATACCACCTAATTAACATATGTTAGAAGTATCAAAGACTGTCCTCCGTGCTTGCTTCATTACTGCTGAACTATTGCCTCACCCCAAGACACTAGTGGAAGATTCATTTTATTCTCTTTGCAGCTATCAAAATAAGCATAAATGATCTGCAATGATCTAAGTGCAATTATTTGATAACACAAATTGTTCTGTTCTCCAAATGTTCTTTTCTTGCATTCTACAAGAATAATGTCAGCCAAACTTAAATTGTTTTTACACAACATACTCCTGGTATCACATAGTATCAAATCTTGACCAAACTGCTGGCTCTCTGCTACTCGGGTCTTCTACTATTGCCCGTATACCGCATCACACCTATCACCATAGGTCCAAATCCCACCTAGGAGGTATAAAGTCCTTAACAAACCGCAAGAGTGTTACATCTCACCTTGACAGCTGGGTTTGGCTTTGTCCCACTCCGGTCTCTTGCTGTTGCCCATGATGCACGTCAGAGTGGAGTAGCCCTGCAGCAGGTAGCCAGCCTCACAGTGGAACGTCACCATAGATCCCAACTTGTAGTCAGCACCCATTCTAGTGCCATTCATCACATTCCCTGGATCGAAACACGCCTCACGCAGTTTTGCTGCCAATCGAAAGAACAAAGCATTTAGAACAATGACAATTGTCCAAAAAGAGCGACTTTCTAATTAGGTAAAATTATGTAAAAAGTTGTATAGGATACAAGGGTCTGGTTGATCTAACAAAGTTGTGTTATTAAAAAGTAATATATATCAGTGTAGGTGAAAATGGTGAAAATGGACGAGGGTGAATCTGAGGGTATTCTCACAGCTGGCATCGACATCAGAGGAAGTAGCTGTGTAGCATACTTCAAAAAGCATATTCGCTAATTCATTTAAATCCCACTGCTGTAACATCTTTATTCGCCAATATACATAATGATATTGTAAGAAAATGCATACAGAATCCCACTTGCAGAGGCCTTCAGAGTACCTTTGTATTCCAAATGAAAGCCGGTGTAGCTCACAGAGCCGTCGCTACGGAACGCCAAGTACATAAAGTTGGAAGTGCTCTCAACCTTCTCAGGAAGTTTGCTGTCTTGGAAACTGCCAATCAGATGAGTGTTGCTGTCTGGCCCATCGTAGATATACAAGAAATCATAGTTGGGCTCAATACTGAAGCTGTGACAAGTGCAAACAAACAGACAAATGAGAAATAAAAGAGTTATTATTTTTGCCAAGTCTCAACCACCAGATTGTACAAATTGTGTGAGATTTGTAATACATTAGGGCTTTAAATTGAGAGTGTGCACCGCAGTGCTAGAAGTGAGTCACGCCAAGCGATTTGCTTTGTATCTCCAGACAGAGATACAAAAAATATATCTCCCCTAAGAGGTGAGAAGAGATTAAATTGTTGTGACACTGCGGTGGCACAAAACCTTCCCAGACGGCAATGGCAATGCAGTGTGAAAAGATCGTTTCATATTGTAGCGCTGTATATCGAATCACATGCCGCAGTGAGAGAGAGAGAGAGCATTTGTTTTCAAAATAATGAGCTTGGTTTATGACAAAAATGTAAATAGCTTGGAGATAATTGCATTTGAGTTGGATCAAGGCAACTCCAATTTAGAATCATAACTCCATCCTTTCATTTTGCATTCCCTAGAGAGAAAGCAGCATTGCTCTAACTCTATTAGATGTTTGTTTAGAAGGACAAAGCCTGAAAAGAAACTCTCTCCTTCACCTCCAGAAGAGGGAGAACGGGTGGGGGGGGGGCAGCAGACAGAGCGACTGCACCGTAGCTCCCTCTCCGCTCCTTAATTAAATGACTATGGAATTCATATTCATCAACAGTCAGTCAAAGGGAGGGGCCGCCCATGAAAAAGGCACTCAGGCCCATCCATGACTTCCTTCTGCCAGTCTTGCTGCTGAAAATTCAAATTGCCATTAATAATGTAAAGCTTATGTGTATCATTCAGCATAGGGAATGATGTGGGTTCTTATATCGCAGTTCTGACTGCAATATATTCATTCTGAAATCGTCACTATATTTCAGCGAATGTGGTAGGAGTGCCTGTCTTCTATGTGTCTGTAGAAGCATTGCTGCTTTTTCCCTATCACCCAACACACCTGGACTCAAACTCAGGTCCTGTGCTTAACACACATTGCCAACTTTGCTCAATACTCTGATGTTATAGCTGGTTCCACCACAGAAAGCAAGCAATTCCACAGCACAAGCTGAGCTGCTGTGCATCCACTGAGAATTTAGTCCATTCTGTTTCAGGTAGGTTACAAACATACCACAGGTTTAGTGAAAGCTGGACCATATGGGACAACACTGTATTTTTAACCTCTCCAGTATTTTATCTGACCTATTGTCCAGATCCTGAACAATTTTTGTATTTCCAGGTTTTCCATTCTTATAATTTTGTTTTAAATGACAACTGACATCATCCCTCACATGTGAAGAATGTACCACAAACCTGTATTGTAAAATGTCAAAAATGCATCTCTGACAAAATAACCCACTTTTTCATAATTGATGAAAAGCTGATCCAAGGTTATTGCAGTTGTTTTTATACATGCAAATAAACAAAGTAAACTGAACGTATCAGTAAAAGACCAGAAAATCCCCATCACCCCATCACATCGTAGCAGCTCCTATTACCTGATGAAAGCCAAGGAAATGACATAGTCAGAATGGACAGCAATAAGCCAATCGCAGTCTTTGCTGTGCGGGTAGGGGTGTGGGTAGTTGGGAGACAGGATGAATCCTGAAGATCCTGTCACATTCCCACCACACGGAGCTTGAAAGATAGGAAATATGAAAGAGACGGACGTAGAATTAGAAATAATTGCACATTATTCTATCTCCCTACCATTCCTGGAAAAGACTATTTCCTACATGAAACCTTCCACTTGTCCCTTAGACATTCTCCCTGCAATTTTTTTAAAGAGGTCTTTGACACTTCCATTCTGTCTATCATCAATAGCTCACTGACCACGGGCTTCTTTCCATCCAGTTTTAAACACGCCATAGTCCAACCCCTCCTGAAGAAACCCAACCTAGATCCCATGACCCCTAACAACTACAGGCCCATTTCAAAACTGCCATTTCTTTCAAAAGTTTTAGAGAAGGTGGTTTTGACTCAGCTGCTACCATTTTTTAACCACAATGACATATTTGAGAAATTTAAATCAGGATTTAGACCACATTTAGCACAGAGACTAGCTAGCTAGCAGCAGATGCAGGTGATTGTGCTATTCTGATTCTCTTAGACCTAACCACTGTCTTTGATAGTTGATCATGCAACCCTGATTGACCTCTCCATCACTATAGGTAATTATTCATCATCCTCATCACATTCCTCCTGCGAGGTTCCCATCTTATTTTCCTTGTATATGCTCCCACTTGGTCACATTATCCGCAAACACAAAGTCTCTTTTCACTGTTACGCCGATGATTCCCAGATATACCTGCCCCTCAAACCTAGCAACCCTAAGTGCTTTGACACCCTCCACGATTGCCTCGCAGACATTAATTCCTGGATGTCTCAACATTTTTTACAGCTCAATGACAATAACGCAGAAATTGTCATTTTCGGTCCACCTACGGCTACAATCTTAATCTCAAATAAACTAGGCAGTATCTCTTCAAACGTGAAGCCAGTGGCCAGAAATGTAGGGGTATATTTTGACTGCAACCTGAGCTTTGATGAGCAGGTGAAGAGGGTTATGCAGTCCTGTTTCTTTCAGCTGAGAAATATATCCAAAATCAATCTTATCTTATCTTATCTTCTACCGAGCTAGAGAAGGTCATCCATGCCTTTATCTTCTCCCGTCTAGACTACTGCAACCCCCTCTACTCCACCCTCAGTCAAAAGTCCCTCTCATGCCTCCATCTCAAACGTAGACATCACTCCATTCCTTGCTTCCCCTCCAATGGTTGTCACTTTCAGAATTGACCAAGCCTAGCCAGCTAGCTAGCAAGATTGGTAACGCAGTCTAAGGCATTAGCATTACTATGACATATACTTTGCTAGAGTAAATATAGAGTATATAGTATAGTATAGAGAGCCTCTATAACGACGAGGTGCTGGTCTTCCACTAACTTGTCAGTGGTCTTCCAACAGGGCGTCAAGTATGGTCGCTATGGTACTTACAACACTTCTGCAAAGGGCCTATAGAACTGATCTCCTACACAGTCTCTGCCACAGCCCAACTACACACACACACCCCTTGAGTGACAGTGGGCTGTAATTGACACAAACAATAAAGTCACCATAGAGATGAGTAAGCCAGCTAATTAGAGCAGAGATCCAAAAGAAACAGCTAGTGAAGAGGTAATATATCACAAAAAATAGCCTGCTGTAATAACACTGCTTTGTCTTTTGATTTTTTGTCTTGAGAATGAGGCAAATTTATTAGCCTTTGTAGCTGAAATGCCTTGAGACGCTGGTCACTCACTCATAGCAGCGTCCTCCATCGTTGAGCATGAAAATGCGAGTGGGTGTGGAGGAGGAGATTAGGAGTGTCTTGAAATGCCAATGGGTGGGGAGTTTTTGTTCTAAAACAGAGTACAGGCTAGAAATTGAGTTCTGAAAGCCAGAAATCTCAGCACCTGGTGAAGTAATCAATGAGTCATTGCTGCTGATCAACAACCCTATCAACGCCCTGCAGATATAAATTATTATTTGTGCTATGGGACGGTAAGAATAATGTACTTACTGCCCCTTTAACTGGCTCATGTTTTTATATGCGTTTATCTGTGTTCTCTACTGTAAGGACTATGGGGATACAGACAACCTGACAACCTTGTGTACGTGTGTGTGTGTGTGTGTGTGTGTGTGTGTGTGTGTGTGTGTGTGTGTGTTACATAGGGTTTGTGTAACGTGATTTTTATTAAGTGAGAAATTGTCCTACACTAGTTACATAGTTACACAGCACTCGTCTAAATAATTTCAAAATAGATTGCTCGATTACCGTTAGCAACAATCACATGGATATCTAGCGACCTGTATTTATGCCAATAGTGGATACGTCAAAAAGTAATCTAGCACAGCAAATACATCAGTCACCTTGTCTAAAACATTTACAGGGTCTCCCGTAATATTTTCCCAAATTATTTCTCCTTCTTATATGCATTATCTCTTTTGAAAATAATCTTAAATAAGATAGGAAAATGTATGGCTGAACACATAGGGGCGGCCGTAACCTATAGATTAGAGAGGCATGCTTGTGAATGGAAGGTCGTTGGTTTGAATCCCCAGACCAGCTGAATGAGTGACACTCTCTACTGTCAAGCTGACCTTTAGCAAAGCTCCAGTGGCCGACAGTAGGAGACTGTGGTTGTACTGGGCAGCTCCCAGGTGTGAATGTGTGTAAAAAGAGCAGGGCTTGTGCAAGACAATATGAAATGCAGACATAATCAACCACCACTGCAGTACAGGTGAATGGTATGAAGCAGCCCGCCCTGCAGCGTAGGCCTACCCTGCAGATATGACCCATATAATACAGTTCAGTGGCATCAAATGAGTCGAATAAATCCAAACTTATTTATCAATAAACCACCAAATTCCTCTTTGAGGCGTCTATGAATGCAGCTACTATGCTGGAGAGCAGGATGGGTAGGAGAGAGAATAGAAAAGCCCTTGCAGTCAAAGAATGGTGAGTATGCAATCCTTTTTCTTTTGACTCATTAAGCCAGATCAATGCATCAATTGATTGAAAATTAGCCTTTCATTCACTTAATAATGTGAGAGGAGAAAAAAACAAACTGATGATAGATGATGATGGGCATTGTAATTGCAGGGCAAAAATGCAGGCAGCTTTTGGCCTATATTGTATTTGGAGAGGGTCACATGAAAAAATATGGGCTATCGGCTACCACAATGACTTTATCTGTCTGGCCAGACATTGTCAAACATCTTCTTTCTTTTTTTTTTATGAAGTGCCACAAAGATACTTGCCACATTTTAATATATAAATAT
>OMLI01016163.1:11711-43158 GCA_900302605.1 Rondeletia loricata
TGTGAGTAAAGCCTTTCATTAACCCTCTGTTTACTTTAAGCTGGCCAGTGCCCGGGAGTCTCTTAATAGACACTTAAGTGTTGTCAGTGGCCATAAAAGCTGGTGAGACCTCTGAGAATGTGGAAACGAGATTATAAAGTGCCGGCAAAAGGATTGAAACAACGTCCCCTTATCCCATCTCCAGAGAAAGCCCATATATGCACTTTCCTTTTATAAACCACAACACTTCCTTGCCATGTAGTGTGGCATACCAAAGCAGAAATGGCAGCGAGCAAAAAGGGGTCAATAGCGCTCTTCTACTGAATATCACACTGTAATCAACGTACTAGATAGAGGTAGAATTAATCATGCCACTTGTTCCGAGTCAAACCGAATGTGTTTTCTGATTCCTACAGTAGGTCATAGTAGCTATGTTGTAATGGTAGATTAGTGTCAGTTAGAGAGCTAGTCCAAATCTTTCTGCACTCCGTAAGGCCTGATGAGTTATAACTCCCAGTTGCCATCTTTCCCCACACATACTGTGCCAGGCTGCAGGCCTCGGAGCATATCTAAGACAAAGATGAAACCGGGGAACAGCTTCCAGCCTCGAGTGAGACGTACGCCAAGACGAGTCCGCAGAGCCAAGCCAGCGAGTGCCAGGAAAACAGACAGAGTAAATGTATGTCTGTGTGTGGATAACTTGGTTTGTGTCACACACAAGGGTGAGAGGGGGCAATATTTTCGGAAGACCCCCCCTCGCCACAGGGTAATCAAAACAAAACGTCTGTGAGAATGATTGGGTTTTGCTGCACCTACCGAACATCTCAACCAGCCAACATTTGCTTGTGGGCTGATGTTCAAAATAGAAGAATCTAAACTGCATGACCTTATTACACTCCAGGTGACAGAGGAAACAGCTTTGTTAGTTGGCTACGGGACAATGTTACCCTAATGGCACTGAATACTATTACACAGGGGTTGCCATTGCCAGAATTATCGGTTCATAGACTGGCGGGCTATTAAAGGACTTTTAACATAAAACATGAACCCTATCTGTGTTCTGACCTTTGACCCGTGGCTTGTAATGACCCTCAAGTTTTACAAAATGTTAACGTGCCACCAGAGATAGTTGAGCGGTTAAGTCTCTTGCCTATGGAAACACATGTGTGCCTCCACTTTCCAGGGATCAAATCCCACCAGAGCTTTCCCTCCTGTGTCCACTCTCTTCTTTTGGAAAAACTTGTTTAAATATTCAAACAGACAGTTTATCAAACATTATAATACATTAGAACTTTGTACTGACCTTGATAACCATCATCATCAATGTCTCCAATTGAGGCGATGCATTCTCCAAAGTGTGCGTTGTAGGCATTGTCCCCATTCAAGAGCCCTGCCTCCTCCATCACACCCTGAAAACAGAACCAGGCAAGATAATAGTTTATACTTTGGCCTGGCAAAAAAAAAAAAAAAAACATCCAGTACTGCTGCGCTGAGGAACACGTGAAATTACTCTGATTCTTTGATATAATTCCTTGGCCTTTCTTGCAGTTATTTGGCTTTTACCCAAACAATTGAACAACCAAACAGACAGTTATAACTCCCTAGCAATAACTCACAGATATAAAAGGTACAAACAGAAGCCCTAATCTTAGTAGGTTAAATTATCTCACTGCTGAATCAAATAATGTTCCACTGTTTCGTTCTAATCACATGATAACAACTACGGTCTGAAATTAATGAAGCATGAACATAGCTGAAAGATCAACACTGTATATAATATTAAGAATAATAATGGTGCAGAAAATCACTTCGGTATAGGTCACAGAGAGATTGTACATAATGTACTACGGGACAATAAACCTGCAAGTTATGGCATCATGTTCCCTCTGACCCCCTAGATCCCACTCACATTGCCCTTGCTGAGGTACACAGACACCTGGCCCTCATCCCGGAGCTGGCTGTGCATGGGTGCCCCCACCAGCAGGTCCGACAGGCCGTCCTGGTTCAGATCAACTGCACACAATGAGGAGCCAAAGTAAGAGCCCATCTGGAACCAAGCCGAGCCACAGAGCATTGGGTCAGATCACATCGCCAAAGAGGTCAATTTTCCCCGTCCCCACTAGACAGGCACTTCTCCGTTCATCAGATTCACAATCTGACTGGATTTATTTTCTCTTTCATATCTATTAAAGGAATATTTGCACATCTTAGGTCTTAGATCTACCCTGATTTTCTTTTCTTTACTCCGAACGGAAAGCATTAGCTAAGTGTTTCTTCTTCGAACCGCTGTTGCTCTCTAAACACTTAACATAGACATAAACAGTGTGGTTCTTACACATAGTGATTATGGTAGCATGTCTGCATCAACTACACAATGTCTGAGACAGAGTAGGTAAAATAAATACTGTTGTATTCCCTCTGATAAAAGATGATAGAAAAACAATAGCCTCAACTCAAGATATGTATGAAGATTAGAAACAGGGCTGTGTCAGAGACCTTTTGAATAACATAAGACCACATCCAAGCTCATACCATTGTCCCTGAGGCTTGAAAACCCTTCACCAAAGATACACCATCAATTTTGAAAATGTAAACCTGGGCAAGAGAAAAACAAAACAAATACAGAAATCAATGTAGCGAGCGACACAGAGACTTTGGATTCCATATCTAGAAATAATACGAAAGATGAAACGCCTACTTTTCCACTTCCGCTGTGTTGAGGTGCCCCTGCAGCAATGTCTATTACATTAGGAGAGGAGAAATGCCCAGCAGCCACAGCATAGCCTAAAGACACAGACATGAACAGTTAGACTTCCCTTGTGCAATTGAAAATCTTATTTGAGCAAAAGCAACATTAATTGGCTCTCACCAAGGTAGCTGTATCTGTGGGAGTCCACTTCTTCTTTGTTGGGGTTGTAGAAGGTGTCAGAGGTCAGGTTGTACACCTTGATTGTCCCGGTCCAGTAGTACGACCCTGGTGCCCCCATCACCACCAGCTCCTGAAAATGAGACCCCACCCCCAATTCAGATAATAACCTCTGAGTCTATGGCTCATAATACTCTCTGTAGCCCGCTGAGGAAAAGTTGAAGAAAAAAAAAAAATGCTGCGGGGTGAACTTCTGGTTAACCAACAGCCTGTTTTGTGCTATCTGCTCTAAACCACACCACCAGACGACATGCCAGCTGTGGCTGCCTCCTTTGATGTTATGAGGAATTCGGAGCTCAAGCAACATTGATAGCTGTGAAATGTGTTGTTCACAGCTTTGTGTTGTCACGGCTCACAGCAATTAAGAGGCCCAGAACATAACAATTAAGAACATGGAGAAGTAGAATACAAACATGTTCAGCTCCATCAACTACACAAGACAGATTGCTTATCACCTGAGATCAGACAGGGATACGGTTTAACAGCTGGACATCTTTCCTTTAAATTCCTTACATTCTCTGAGGAGAACTGGTCCAAAGGCTTTAGCAGATCAACACTGACTTTTCCCAGTGTGTGGAAAAAGTGTACTGGATTCTTTTCTCTTTGGTTTGATAGGTTCATAGTGGAAACCAACTTTACTGGCCTGAGGTAGCATGCAATCAAGTCAAAGCCTTTTCTTTCCCAAAGCCAAAAGTCTTCTCTCTAAACTTTTTTTCATTTTTTAATCACAGGCTTCACAAGATAGAGAGAGACCATCTTATGTAACGTGGTGACTCTTGTGGCTTCTGACCTGTGTAGTAGTAATGTGTAGTAAAATGCTCAACAAGTTGGTTTGCAGATCATGTTAGCTGACCACATTTGAGCATCTAGAAAAGAAAAGAAAAACCTCTTTTGCAAGCAAAGCCCTCTGTGTGTGTACACTTTCATGTATGCGTTTGTGTGTGTGTGTGTGTGTGTGTGTGTGTGTGTGTGCGTGCGTGCGTGCGTGTGTGTGTGCGCACTCCAACTTCTATATGGATCTCTGTGGATATGAAATACTTAGCAACAGACCTGCTAGGACGTTTGAAAATGATGTTTAGCAGAAGTAAAATGAATAGATTCATTATTCATTCATTATTAAAGGGTAGGGTCCTCGCCCAATCAGACTCCTTCTACCCTAAGAGTATTCTTGTGCCCCAAGGACACATTTTACATTAAGTTACTGTGCACTAGTGCTGTATGTCCTTAATTGAGCATAACTGTAATTTGAGACTTGAGAAGGACCCTTACTGAACATGTTGCCCATAAGGAAGATATTATATTACTTATGTATAGAAAACAAAATGTCTAAAACTTGTCAAATATAAATTTTTTAAATTCAAAGGTTTTTCCCATATGTAAATTTTTCCTGTCATATTGTTACTCAAATATATTGATATGTTCAATCTATTTGACCTTCCTCTCATCACCTCTGCTCACCATACTAACCTCAACTTTCTAGATTGGCCAGGTTATCAAATCTGGAGTGTTGATACAAAAAGGTATTTTGCATCCGTGGGTGACACAATATGACAAAACAAATAGTGTGCCTGATATGTGAATCTATGCTGTAGAGGGAAGGACACTTTTATTTCCTTAAACACCGTCTGTGGTGGAACCAGACCAGAGGTCAAGTGAGGCCACGGTAGACTTCCTTATCTGCCTATGGAAACAAGGGCTTAGGAGTTAGAAGTCTTCGCTGCTTTGATACAAACAGTTTGTATATGTTAGGGTTTTGACTTTACGGGACTTTCGACATCTTAAACAGCTAGGGGAATCTTACAAATAAAGGGAAAGAAAGATTTGGCATTTCTCCTATAACTCCAAGTGTCAGTCAATGAAGAGTAAGGGGAAAAAAGTACTTTGGGACTCAGGGAGGTGGGTGGGCTGCTGGTCGTGTTCATTTGAATCATACTTTAAATTTAGCAAATGCATAAAAAACAAAATGTAATGATAAGATATGGTTTCTAACACAAAAGCTTAAGGACAGCAATTGTTACAACATTTGAAGAAGTGATTCAACCGCCAGGTTTAGCAAACAGCGGACTGACTGATCTGTGGCTGAAGCTGATGTTGAAGAGCTCTGAGAGTCTGGACAAAGAGCAGACAGCTAACAGTGTGACTACACTAACAGAAACAGGGTATCACATGGATTAAAAAGATGAACATGCACTGTTACTGACCTCCGTAAAAACACCCGCTATCCCTGCTTGGCACGAGCCATGCTCTTCCCCATACTTCTGCTTATAGTCTGTAAGAAAAAACAAACCACAAATTATTTCACTGTGTGCCTGAGCCAGCATTTACTGGAGTTCTTCCTGCATTCCATATGGAGGTAGTCAAAGTAGCAGTCCCGTCCAAGAGGAATCTGGGGGGCAGAGAGCAGACTGAGAAAAAGGGTGCAACACCACATTCAACAAGAACTCTCACTTGGGGGGACACACTGTTCTCATGTTACAAAAAATATTGAGCTTGGATCAGTGCAAAATGCACTGTACACACGGCCCCATGCAAAGCCTGCCTGGCCCCTTCAAAAACTGTCGGCAACAAGAGGAACGGAAGGAAGTGAAATCCTGACCTGAGAGCACAATTAAGGTATAAAATGGCCTTTGATAAATAGATCTAATCCGCAAATCAAAACATATAAAGGACATACTTGCATGAGTCTCGCTAAATATTTCACACAGAACATTATTTTTGAAATGAAATTTGATATTTAGTGTTGTAAAGGGCCAAATCTGGCCACCAAGGGTACAGGGAACCTGTACGCCAACCAAAACAAACAGCAATACAAATGGACTTGATTTACTACAATCGTAAATGACCAAATTGTACCACAGAAAGTCATTTCTCCTACCTTGCATGCAAATCCATCTCTAACACCACCGACTTTTTGGAAAACAAGCCAAAGTCTGTTTTCAACAAAGCCTCCATCACAATTATACCTTTATGTAAGTCTTTTTCTTCGCAAAGAGGTGCAGAGGGAATACAAATTCTCCATCTCCATTGGCTGAATGCTCAATGTGTCGGATATTTAATCCTCAGAATAACTAACTGGGTGCTGGGTCTTGCCAAAGTACTTGTGTTGGATTGAGAAAGAGAGAGCACACTTCAAGGCTCTCCTGCCACTAGTCTTCAGTGCCAACACACCAGTCAGAGGCCCGAGGCAGGGGAAGGGCTCCATAACTCATGGCGATGGCTGCAGAGATCATGTGCCATGACAAACTCAGATGAGGGTACACAGCTTGAACTAACAAGCCCTCTCACCCTAAATGTGTCCTGTCTAGTGTACGTGTTGTGTTTAAAGCACGTTTGGCTGAAGGAAAATCCAAATGACGTTTGACCCGTGCTTGTCCACCATGGTGTCTATACTGTACCTTCATAACAAGGGATGAGTGGCTGCGTCCTCCCCTGTAGAGTTGGAGGAATGATGGAGCAATATCCATGGGGAAGGATATGCTGTGAATCGTAGTAGACGTTTTTCCAACGGTGAGCACAAGCCTGCATGAGAAGCATGAGAAAAAAGAACAAACAAAATCAGACACATGCTCAGTCTGTACACAAACACTTTAGCCTGTAGTCTTTCCTCTAACGTGCTGACTGTTTAAGCTCGTACAGAGCAGAACAGACAAGGGAGCCCCTTTCTCGCCGGGCTGGAGTCAGTGTGTCTCTGTGGCTGTCAAATGATCGTCAATGAGAGGGGAATTAAAGCCCACCCAGCTCTGACCATAACAGCCATGGTCTGTGGTGTGAATATCTCAGCTACAGCTTAACATCCGTGTTTCCCAAACTTTCATTCTATATGCAGCGAGAAGAGAGTCCTCATAACATCTTCACGTTAACATTTGAGCTAATTTCAAACCAGATCCTCTAGGCTTTACAGGCAACTAGACTGAGGTTCACAAAGTGCACAAGGTTTAACAGCCATTTGGGAGACATTAGGCACTACAGTAAAAAAAAAAAAAAAAAGAACAAACAAACTCCTACTCTATTATGTTGCAGCTGAAATAGGGAGTACATTTCTTTGTCAAAAATCTGTTTCATTACAATAACCACAGGCAGCGAGTAACGCTCAAAACAATATTTTGCCGCTGTGTTTTTCAAAACAAAACATTCCACAGATAAGCAAATAGGAAAATACAGAGTAGATTTCAAACTTTGCACAAATCATGCCACATAAATGTGTAAATGTGGTAATAATTGAGTACCCTGGGGATGGTGGTCAGGCTCCTGTGGCTCTGGGGACAGTTCTGGATGCTTTTCTACAGGCAAAGTTCAGCTCATTTCCCCTTGCACCGTAGAACTCCCCAGTCCCCACACACAGCCAATCTAAATGAATATAAGAGCTCTGCAGATTGTGGGCACACAGAGAGCATCAGATGACTGTCTGCTAGCAAGATGCTGTGTTGAGAAACACTCATGTTTCAAAGGACAGCTTGGCCAACACCACAGTATATATTACTCTTACTTGCTTCTATTATGATCATAGAAGCAGTTCCCTTGAAAAAAAAATCAATCAGCTGACACGAATATGGCAAGAAAACCTCTTAGGCTTGCATGCAACAGCAGACGAGTTCTGTATTAGTGGTAAAGGAGGCTGTTATGGTTTTGTTTCTCTGACAGGAGCAGACCATGTATGGAGTTGTGCTGTTGTCATGTTCCTGTTCAGTACGAGAGCTGATTGGTCTCGAACAAGGCCTTCACTGAGTGCGCAGATGAAATCACCATAGTTCACATCTGCCAAGCAGCCGTTTCCCTCCTCTTGCACAGAAACGTGAGTCCATTCAGATGAGATAAAAAACAAGCGTCAGCGCTCTCTGGAGAGGCCCACCAACACGTGGCTCCAGAGAGTCACTACCTTTCTCTTATCACAGTCCTGGCAGGACGGCCAAAAAGTCTGGAACTAAATGCTTGTTGTTACACAACTCCACACTCAAAAATCATCAAAGACCGACAACTCCAAGAAGTCTTCAAATTTGGACTGACGAGTACAGTGCCAATAGATTCCACTAAGATAAAACGAAAGACAGGACCAAAGAGAAACGGATTCAAATAATATGGCTTTGACCGGCCAAATACTTATATGGACCTCTTTAGACAGAGGAATTATTTTTCTTTTTATTAACTCCCTGAGGAGGAAGTCAATTAACAACAAGTATTCAAGCACATTCACACCTGTCAGGAGTGTTTACAGTACATCTGCGTGGCTGAGAAGGACTTCAAGAGTTCCCCAGCCCACCAGTCGCCTCCAGACTGTCCTGCGAGGCTGCTAGGTCTCCCCCTGGGCCAGAGAGAAGTCATTCACTACCCACTGCAGGAGACGGGGTTAACGTTTAATGAAAGGCTGCCCTTGGATGGGCTCACCGCAGAGAGGCTGAAGCCTAAACAAACTCAGCCAGCTGCCCTATGATCTCTGTGCAAACACCCAGCCGAGCACCTCTGGGATTAGCACCACTAGTTAGTCTGCTGATTTATCTAAATCTCTTTTTTTAATAAACAAAGATCTACTTTTGACAAACTCCTTTCCACTGACTATTCCAGCACCAAAGACAAGGTACATGTTTCACAACATTATGGAACCACACAACAATTTCCAAATCTTTCTTACTTCAGTTGTTACTGCAGCTTTGTGTATGCAAAAATCACTCAAATTCATTATTTTAAGCTCAGTCTTGTTTGCCTGTGTAATTCAAAACATTTGGATTCACTAGAGCGTAAGCACGTAACATTGGCCTCTCCTTGAAGACAGAGGATTGGAGGGAAAAGTCTTCGCTAGGGGAGGGGTCTGATGTTGGGAACAGCTGTGGTTTAACAATGCGGTTCATGGTAAGACATTTGTAACAATGATGGTGGTATAATCGAGTCTGTTTTTACGGGTGTACATGGTTTGCATTAAACAATTTGCTGATGTGACTACAGTGTTCTGTCCCTGAACTCACCAATATTTTGCCGTTGGCTCTGTCCTGGCGGGCCAGACTGACCCCCATCCACTCATCATCCCTGTCTCCTTGGCACGTCTTCCCACACGACTCTCTCGGCTTGTTTCCTGAAAGACAATGCGAGCAGTTTTCAGACGTTGAGTCATCGGGTCAGAGGATGTCTTGGAGCAGGTTACTTAAGCAATTGTCAGCTTTTGGGTCTTATTCTTTATCTTCGCTGAATGCACAAGTGACGTTGACACGCTTGACAGTTTGACATACTGTACAGCACAAACAAAATCACAAAAATCACAAATAGCACAGTGTCTGCCCAAATGTGGCTATCTCCTGTATTTCACAACAACTGTTTTATTTGTGGGTAACCGTACAGCTCAATCATGATCAATACTGTAAACCAGCTTTTCTCAGATAAGAAATCTAGTCTGACAAAGTAGTGTCATTTCAATCATGCAAGCATGTTTATATCTGTGCTCACAAAGCAGTCTGCTATCAGGTTAAGATATGAGAGTAGGGCACACTGAGGGCACAACTTAGGAGAGAATGACTACATATCATATAAAGTGGAAGACTATTTACTAAAAATGTTGCCTTTTGGAAGTAATTTAGTTTGTCATTTATTGGTGTGTATCTCATATTGTCTTGTAAAAGATCAGTGAGTTTGAATCCTTTTAAACCCTTATGAGGAGCTCTTCTTTAGAGTCCCAATATTACATTAAAAGCACTTCACTTCACGAAGTTGAACTTGTACCCGTCCACATTTTATTCTCTTTCTCCCTCAAGACAATTGATTCAGTATATCGGTATGCAGTTCTAAGTGCCGTTATTTCTATGACCATCTGTTACAGGTTCTGTTAGGCCCACCAGAGTTTAGCTCCTCTGGCCCATGTGGTTCACCGAGTGCAGGTCAGACAGGGGGGCTTCACGTCTGCCCTGATGCTCACTTTGATGATGTATGTTTTCTTGGTGACACACTGACTGAGCAGGGGGTTAATATTAAAGCCATCCATACACCCCACAAGAACAGAGCTGGGGGGAAACTCTACAACTCAACTCAACTTTTTGGCTCAAGTGCATGGAAAATATTAGCAGAAGCATTAATCATATTTATCCAAATATTTCTGGACCTCTGCACACAGAACGCTCTTCTCTTTTGCATGTCTGCCATAGAACAGGTCCAATAATGAGAGAACAACTGTCACACTGTTAAGACTAGTATAAGGCTGTATTATTCCGATAAAACAAAACAGATGCTTGGGGAGTTTATGCAAACCCCGAACAAGAAAAGGCTGGAGGAGCACCGCTGGAGGAACACCCCTGGCATTTTTTGAACACAGGTCTTGTCAGTGGGACTGTAGCACTGTGTGCAGTGACTGGCTCTCAGTGTTTGTGTACGGTCAGGAGGAGCGGAGACTACCAGGGAAACTTCCAGTGACCAGGGAATGAACAAGTACCAGGGAATACCAGGGAATGAACTCCCGTGTGAGATGAGTGTTGATTTCTGAAAGGTGTGTCTCGAACTGAAGTTGTGTGTGAGCGCACGTGTAGTCCTGAGGCTGTGTGTCTGTGTCATTAAGCTCTTGTGTCCAGGCGACAGGTCGTGGTGACTGACCTCTTCCCAGGTCCATCTCTGTACAGCGGCGTTCTGGGTTGCTGTGAACTCGACACTTGTACACAGCTCCAGGAGTGTGCACAGAGCTACTGTAGGTCGAGTTTGCCCTTGGAGCCCCTACTAATACCCTGCAGACATTAAGAGAAGGAACATAATAGGACACAATATGACTGTCACTTGCCAGGCACCTCTTATTCTGTATCATAGCCCTAATACCCGACAAATGAAAAAGGTAAATCTTATTTAATACTAATGGTCAACATAACAGCAAACTCTCTTCAGTGATAAACTGTGAGGGATGTGACAAATACAAGTAAAAATGCAAGCAGCAAGATGAACAAAGCATTACTATGAGTTATTGCCTTTTCTTGCAGAATATTACACATGCCTATGTTTTAGTTTGTATTTTTTGGGTGTAGGAGGGTCATATCCTGTGCTCACAAACGTGAACGGTTCCAAACTCTTCCGAAACATTTTAAACAACCAGAGTCAGGTCACTTAAAAGTACAACTTCACTGCATCCTTTTTATAATAACAGTAAGGCTCGTACAGTATGGGACTCACCAGCGTGTATTGTCATGATAATGCTCCAGCACAGAATAGCCAAAAAAACTAGAATCTGGTCCACGGAACACTAGAGGATGTTCTAAGTCAATGTTATAAGAATAAGCCATTGAAATAGAAAGATACACGTAAAAAACATTTTGTACTCCCGTTTTTGGTCCCAGAAGAGGAGCCATCCCTTTGCGCATCACGCGTAATAACGCCGTGAAAGTGTCCAAAAAAGAAAAATAAGGAGGATTTGTCAGCGCGTCAGTGTCAAGTTACAAAACTGCCGTCCAACTATTTTTTTTTTTTTTAAGGTTTAGCACACCATGTAGGCTGTGATGGCATGGGTAAAGGCTTGAGAATAAAACTTAACGGTCCGGTAAATAACGGTGCGTCAGCTTCTCCTCATTGTGTGTCAGAAGTTGTTGCTCGCAGCCTCCCCGTGTTGCTGGAGATAAACGCGGTCAGATGCGTCAAGACAGCCAGAGATAGCCAGAATAAGACCGGATGAAGTGCGATTTTCTTCTTCAAAATAAAAGCATCACTATTAGTCAAAAGCCCGCTGCAACACGAGTACGCCAATAAGGGTTTTATTATGAAAGTTGTAACAAGAAGTCGTATTTATAATTGTGGCTGGCTTGACACTGGTAGTGCGGTCATGGTGAGACGCGAACGGTTTTGAGGCGCAAGCATCACATTTCACCCGTGGGGTTTGGGGGGCTCAATCCACCAGACTGAGAGTTGAGGGCGCACTGCTGCCATCTAACGTTCCTCAGTAACGATCAGCAGGGTTACAGCTTCTTTTCTCTCACGTTAATCTTTTGTCTTAATTTAGACTGACTTGTTTCCCTTTATTCCAGATCAGTGGTTCCCAAAGTGGAAACCAGGGGCCACCAGGATTCCTTGAGGGCATGCCCAGCAAAATGTGGAATAGTGTAATTTCACAGCACAATAAGATAATGTATGAGTGTTTTGTTCATGTTTCATTGTCCACTTCCCACCACACAGTATATATGCAAATCTTTACTAAATCATAAGCAACTACACAAGGCTTCTCAGACTGGGTTCCTTGGGGCAAATCTCATCAGATGAGGGGTCCATGATCTCATACGTGTCCATTTGTGGGTTCTTGATGCAGAAAATATAGGAGCCTCTGTTCCAGATTACACTCCTGCGGTGGGAAGAAACACCACCCTCGTTCAAGTATGTGAAAATGTGCTTCACCTAATAACAGCATCTTGAACATCCAGAGATATTTTGGGATGCCTGCATTCCTTTTGTCTATTTCGACATGCTATCATATTTAACCTTTGTTGAGTAGGCTAAACACTGTAAAACCAAATTAGATAATTAGATGTAGAGCACAAGACACAATAACCAAGGATAAAAGAGGGACACAGTGTACTGTAAATAAGATTTAATTTGTTTGAAAATGTATAGCAACAGTCATATTGTGCCCTATTGTACAGTTTTAATTATCATAGTACAATTTACATTGTGTTTTGGGGTTTCTATTTGTTAGTGTCCACAAAATATAAAGTATAGAAAAGCTGTGGTAAACAAACAAGGTCCTACAGGCCAGTATCTTAACGTGGTGCGAGTACACAGTTAAAGGGTCGTTTACAGTTTTACAGAGGAAGTGATGCAGACAGCACAACACACAAACCTACAAACCAACTGACCATTAGCATCAATACATGATGATATAATTTATTGCACAAGCCAATTTATAAGCACAATCTAAATAAAAAGGAAACCATTTGTCCTCATCTAAAACAATGTATAAATTAACAGTCCTAATTTAAAAGTAAAACTAGATCCATGGAAGATTTTTTATTTTTCTGGCATATTTTCTAATTCCCTCATACCTTAAAACTATACTCACACATACTGTAGCATACACAAACCACACTCATGCCCCAGTGTGTGCGCGCACACACACACACACACACACACACACACACACACTAAATGACAAGAAATGCAGATAGAAGGGCTTGATCAAATCCATGGCAGTCTGGCCCTTCAGCAGCAGCGTATTTCCATCCCGAAGTACCCGACACCCGACCCATTCAAACACTCATCGTAACCAAGGCTGTGGAAGGACAGATATGAAATTAATTCAGAGTGACACAGTACCACCTTGACACGTTTTAAGTTGCAGGTAAGCTACATGAGTTTCATATTCTTTCACATATCTGAAGCATTCAAACATATCAATGGAGAATCGTCCTCATACAGTAGATCTTTTAAGAGCAAGAGAACTTTGAGGACTGAGATGACTTTGGTGAATGAGCTCATGGAAGTCTCCTCAATGAGGAAACAGATGCTTACAATTGCTTTTGAGTCCTCTTTGTCCAGAACCTTTTGCGCTTGGTCTGGAGGGAACTTGAGCATGGAGGTTATGACTTTGGCCATCGTCTGTGGGTGAGGAGCGAAACAAAGGAAAATAAAGATATGACCTACTAGTATGGAAAATAAGGATGCATAAAAAGGCCTTGAACTTAATCTTAAAGGTAGGATTTCATCACTGTTTTGTATGTTTTATATGTCTCATCAATGCTGCTTGTTGTACAGATTCCCAATATTCCACTCACAAAAACACCAGATGCACTGTGAACCCCTACCCTTGACACAATCACCCAATCAAATCAAGCTTGTTCTGAGACAATTAAAGCCCAACAAGACACACAAAAAAAACTATTATCTGCATAATCAATTCCAGGCCCATCTGCCAGGGTGCATGCATTTCCCCATAAATACAGGGATAATCAGAAACAGGGCTGCTGTTTAGGGAACCTAACCGGTTGACTAACACTAAACAAGGCCAGCAAGTCTTAAAATGTCTGCGTCATGTGAGATGTATGTGCTAGCAGGCAGCCTGGGGGACATCCTCCCACACAGGGAGGCCTGCCATGTTGTCATAAAGACTAACTGTTTACTGAGGAGCTGGGAAAATCCCGCTGACTTTAGGACCATGTCAACAGCACTGTTAATTAGGGACAGCACTGTTAACTGGAGTTTTGTGTGGCAGAGATGCAGTTCAATGGCCTCTCAGCTGAAACAAAAATGGACTTAGATTGTGGTGTTTTGAATGGATATAATAATGCAAGAAGAAAAAAAAAAGCATACCTTTGTTTCCCGTCCCATCATGTACTCATACAACACCTTCCTCAGGTACTCAAACTCGGTGGGTTCTGAGAGGGCATCAGTGCTGTTGTATCCAGGGTCTGGAAAAACAACCACAACTCTGTCTTAAATCACTGGAGAACCAGTCAGTCACACTATTATGCATACTTGGTCAATACTGTAACAACCAACTGTCATTTCACATGATTTATTGCACGATGCAATCATTTGTTGCGCCATGCCGAATATCCATTATTACACACAATAATGTGCTAACGAAATGCCTTGTTATACCACTCCCTTGACCAAATAAAAAAGGAAGATTCAAATCAGGATGCAGGTCTAAAAAAATTCAACATTTGGTTTGTAAATGTGAATTGTTTAATTTACTTTGCCAGATTTAAAACAACAGCAGCATTCAGCAAGCTCTCAAACTTTCCAGCTGAATTCTGGCACTTGTTTTGTTACATAGCATCATGTTTGTATTAGCAACCAAATACGGAAACACTTTCAGCACAGGCATGGGTTCAAATTAAGAGCCAACTACAAGCACAGGAAAGAATGGCAAGGCTCAGCATGAGCACTCTAATATTGCAAGAGCCTAAGAAACAACATTTTAATACATCGCCCTCCAGCTATATTATACCATTACCCCCCCCCCCAAAAAAAAAACGATGAATGGGAAACTATGTTACAATGAGCATAGGGCTGGTAACACTTAGGCTACTGATTCTACCACGTAACTATCCCCATCAGGTCCTTACTATGGAAGAGCCAGTACAGACTACTGAACACCCCCTTGCCCTCTGCCTCTCTGGAATAGCCATTTAGATGACACCAAATGTCCCTGGGTGTGCCAATAGAGACAGCGAGATGAGGTTATAGGTAGAGGTGATAGGGGAGAGCAAACAAGGCTTTGATCACCAGGCGTGAAGAAATGGGCCGCCAATAAATCCCCTAGCCTTTGTCCTCCTGACCCCATGTTGCCCCAGCTGAGCCTACCACCCCACCCAGGAGGGAGCTACAGACCTGAAACCAGATATCAACAGCTTTCCCATCAGCCCCTCTACCTGGAACTACAACTCTTGCAGTGGGTAGAGAATTCAACCAGGGAGGAGGTGGCTTAAAGAGGCTAAACAGACTCATGATGAGAGGACCACACATTAGTTGACTTGCATTAGGTCTGAGATATGTGCATTTGAAATAGAATGGTGAAGATTCGGTGGAGAGGGAAAACTGTGTGTGCTGCTGGGTTTTGTGTGGGAAACGTTAAGACCACAATCTGCAAAACCCATTAAATCCAAGGATGACTTTTTCACAGCCCCCCTTCTGACAGCAGATTCTCTTTATTACACCAGCAGGGAAGGTCTACGAAGAGGCTAGAATTCACTCAAGCCCCCACCCCCACCCACGTCTCCATTTCCGCATCTCTTGTCCCATATTTCTGATCCATGTACAGCGATGCGTGTGCAGCACATTAGGCAGATTGATGGTGGTGTGTTAAAACACCAATCTCCCAGAACCTGCAGAGCAGCTGGGCTTTAGGGACATGCATGTTAAAACTACAGTTCACAGACATAACATATAATAACATGAAATCTATAGTCTATGATATCAATGGCCACAATGCACTCAAGGATATTCAGAGGCTTGTTCCGAAGCCACTCCAGCATTGTCTTGGCTGTGTGATTCGGGTCATTGTCGTGCTGAAAGGTGAATCTTCGGCCCTTCGCGTCTGAGGTCGTGTGTGCTCTGGAGAATGTTTTCTACAAGGACCTCTCTGTATTTGGCCCCGTTCATCGTTCCCTCAATCCTGACCAGTATCCTAGTCCCTGCTGCGGGGAAGCATCCCCATAGTATGATGCTGCCACCACCATGCTTCACCGCAGGGATGGTATTAGCCAGCTGATGAGCGGTACCTGGTTTTTGCCAGACGTAGCGCTTGGCATTCAGGCCAAAGAGTAACATTTTTGTCTCATCAGACCAGAGAATCTTTTTCCTCATGCTCTCAGAGTCCTTTAAGTGACATCTGGCAAACTCCAGGGGGGCTTTCATATGCATTTTACTCAGGAGTGGCTTACGTCTAGCCACTGTACCATAAAGATTGATGGAATGCTGCAGAGATGGTTGTCCTTATGGCAGGTTCTCCCATCTCTGCACAGGAACTCTGAAGCTCTATTAGAGTGGCCATTGGGTTCTTGGTCACCTCCCTGAGCAAGGCCCTTCTTGCCCGGTTACTGAGTTTGGCCGGACGGCTGGAAGAGTCTTGGTGGTTCCAAACTTCTTCCATTTCACAATGATGGAGCCCACTGTGGTCCTGGGAACTTTCAATGCTTTAGACATTTTTTAATACCCTTCCCCAGATCTGTGCCTCAACACAATTCTATCTCTGAGGTCTAGGGAGAGTTCCTTGGACTTCATGGCTAGGTTTTCTCTCCTCTGACATGCACTGTGGATTTATATAGACAGGTGTGTGCCTTTCTAAATCATGTCCAATTGAATTCGCCACAGGTGGACAACAATCAAGTTCTAAAGACATCTCAAGGATGATCAAAGGAAACGGGATGCATCAGAGCTCAATTTGGAGTGTCATAGCAAAGGGTCTGAATACTTATGTAAATTAGATATTTCAGTTTTTTATTTTTAATAAATTTGAAAAAACATGTTTTCGCTTTGTCATTATGGGATATTGTGTGTAGATTGATTGCAAAACAATTAATTACATCGATTTTAAATTAAGTCTATAACACAACAAAGTGTCGAAAAAGTGAAGGGGTCTGAATACTTTCCGAAGCCACCGTATGTATGTATGCGCATGTTACATTCACTCATAATGTAGTAAATGCATTACGTATGGCATCTTTGTTGTGCTCAAACGGAAATGATATTCTCTGAAAATGCAGGACTAAGTAATTCATGGTGTATACATTACCTTTGAATGTGCTCCCAAGATGAGTTACAACAGAGTTTTTGTGGGAAAATCTAATCTTGTCCTCAAGTGAGTGGATCTACCATGGAGAAACACACATGAATGCACAGGTTAATTTAAAAAAGCAATTTCACTCCAGTGGTTTTATTCTATGAATTAGCCTAATTGTTGCGTGGGATATGAGCACTGCATTTTGATGGTCATCTATGGGGGATATTTGTGAGAATGACAATGTGTGTGAGAAAAACAGTGGGAGGAGGTACTCTAATTGTTTATGAGGGTAAGCCAAATGTAAACAGATGTGCTGTGTAATTAACTTGATGCAGCCAGAAAGCAGTAGCTCCCATTGCTGGAGGGCAACAGAATCCTGGGAATACAGTGGAAGGGATTTGCTGTACAGGCCATGTCCACTTGTCCCTGAGCAGAGCACACAGAGGGCCCGACACTTACTCTGTCAACAAACCCCTGCTCCTTCAGCCTTGCCTCGCTCAGCAAAGTCGTCTTCTCAGCAAGCTGAGCCTGTGGTAGAGAGGGATGAGGGGGACAGAACATAAAAGACTGTGAGAACTGGAAGGGTTGGAGGGAAAAAGTAATGGCTTGAAATTAATGATGAGTACGAGGCAAATATGTGTTGTTACCAACAGTGGGCCTATTAATGATACATGGTTCTTTTGAACAAACAATTGTTCTTTATAGACATCAACAGTGAAAACAATGGTATCGGAACCAACCAACTTACCTGTAGTTCTTCTGTGCTCATCTAAAAAAAGAAAAAGGAAGATATTTTAAGGCCCCAACCTGCTGTGACGCATCAGCCATTGGCATTATTGATGTAAAGATTTATTGGATTGGTAATATATAATGTTATATATAATATTATACATAATAATATATATATATATTATTAGTATGTTTGTTTACATTTGTAATAATGGTAAACACTGAGTAAAATACAAAATTTTCTAAAGAATATATGCAAGTATGCCCCAATTTTAAATGGTTAAATAAATTTCCAATTTTACCTTAAATTGCAGAGTCCAATTAATCGTTGGTAAATGGTAGAATAGCAAATATTTGACATGTATTGTGTAGGCAGACTAAACTGGACTCTAACTTCTATAGAGATTGTTGGTCTCCTGTCTCTTTCACAGAGGATATTGAACAGAGATACATAGTGACCCACTGTCTACATGAAGAATGGTTTGTGAGGCCCTTAGTGAGGAAAGGCCTTCCTGAGCATAAACCAATACAATCCCCCCATAAAGTTATTACCTCACCCGGGAAAAATGCAGCGAAGAGAAGCAGAAGAGAGCAGTGTATTTCTTTGCGTTTGTGTGTATCTGGACTTGTGTGTGAAGGTAGAAGAATCTGTGCAGGGGTCTCATGGCACCCCAACACCTGGGTAAAACTTCTCCCCCGAGTAGTTTTCTCCTATCTGGCTCCTTTCCAGTATGCAGACCTTTCCTGAGAGTATTCCTATAGTATAAATCTAAAGCCCCAGGATCACCTCTTACGATGATAATTGGGAACAGGGATTGAGGCTGACTGCTGCCTCAAAATCTCTGTTTTCCAGGGAGAACATTCCAGACCGATTCAAACGAGCTTCACAGCATCCGGCGTTCTTTGGAGAGCAGCCACATCATTGAAGCAAGAGTCAGATCAGAGCAAAGTATGTAAGCAAGCTGTCCCTGAGCTCTTGCAGACAGAATCCTTCAATTAGGAAGCAGGACAAATGAGAAGATAACTGATAATAACTGTTAAGTCTGTTAAACTTGATTTGAACTTCCAAATAATAAGGTATCTTACCTAGGGGTATGGAGGAAAAAAATGCTTCTGGAATAGGATGTCTTTCCAAACTAGTAATGCTTCCATCAGACTTCCATGAGTCTTTCCCAGAGGAGATTTGACAGAACTGCAATTTCATCTTCATGTGGCCATTGTTAAGGTGAAAGGCTTATGACTTCAATAAAATCACAATATAAACCTCTAGGGCTGTATGTAACCTCACCACTGTAATAGCTATGCATTTCTATATCTGCTTGGATATGGCAACCACTTGTGACACCCTGCATACAGTAGATACTTGATGACCAAGTGAATGTGTAGGTCAGAAATACTGTACCTCAGAACTGCCACGGCTCCTTGCTTGCAACTCCTCCAGTTCTTTCTGAACCTGCCACACTCTGTCTCCCATCTCCTCCTCTCGACTCTGAAGAAAAGAACAATGGCTGAGTCATTTCCTATGTTTCATCTCAGCATCACAGCTCAAGTATGTCGGTCAAATTGCCAACTGCCAAATTTCAGACCTCCCAACTTTAATTATGTTTGGAGACAGTGAAGAGAGGGAGACAGCTTTACTTTAAACTAGCTGACTGTCCTTCACTGTTCATTTGCCCAGGTTTGAAATGTAAATCATTCAGAAGACGTTCATAAGGAATACAGTATACTGTATGTTTCAGTAAAGTTCTCTAGAGACTAAGGGGAGGTGGTTGCCAGCTGGTAGTGTGACTTCAAAGTGAGGGGTGGGGTGAATCTCCTTTCCTAGCTAAAAAATAAATAAAAATAGTGATACAAGTAACTTTATCATGTACTGCTGATAATTTGATACCATGAACTACTAAAAGTTTTAACAAAACATTTAAATAGCAAAGTATTTTCTTACATATTTTAGGAAAAATTTTAACAGTTATTTTGTTATTTATGCAGCATCGTTGTATAGTACCTGCAAAACCTGTTCATATTTCTGAACAGTTCTGTGCAAGTCATCCTCCTTCTGGGCAATCAACCTCTGAAGCTGACTGGTTTCTTCACGATGGCTACTGATGAGCTCTTCTTCTACACTCTGGGCCTTCCCTGTGCCGAGGAAAGGGAAAGAAGCCAGACTTAGCACATAAAAGCTCCAAATTCATATTCCAAACCACTCACTCACATCCCATTTGGAATGCAACATGATTTAACCACTGAGAAAACATATGGCAATTCAGACACACAGTTTCCTAATTCAATGATCCCTTAATTTTGTTCCACCCACTGTTAAAAGATTAAAAAGTCCATCATATATCTTTTCAATCAATTTCCATGTATTTGTTCCACCCTACTGTTGAACATTAAAGTCAATCATAGTTACTTAGATTTTCCATTTTTAAGGCAGTTATTTGTGTGGCTAAAACGCACATAACAAGACTATGATATGCTAAGATGTTTTCACCATAACAAAAGGGAAATATTTCAATCAGACTAATTTGTCATGCTTTACAGACAACATAATTGTGAGTCTTTCATTCAGTGTTTACTGAATTATTTTGTTCCACCTCACCAATAGCCTCCTTTACTGCTGTATCAAGCTCCTTCTCTTTCAAAGCCATTTGTGTGTTGAACTCCCTCATTATCTGTTTCAGACCAGAATTGTGCTTCATTTGCATATCTTCCAACTCAAGCCTATGGGGATAGATGGTAAAGGGGATATAAAAATAACATGGATACCCCGAACACAAAGTTAAATATTTATGTACAAAGAATCATAACAACATCTTGTAAACAAATGTAGGTTTGTTTTTTAAATTGTGAATTATATTTATTTCAATTTACTCTAAATATTAAACTTACTTTAGCTTTTTCTCATTCTCCTCTGCTGACTCTTTCTTCATATATTCTAGGTCCTGCTCATGCTCTTTCCTCAATGATCGGATGTCTTTCTGCAACCTGGTGAAGTCTTTCTGGATCCTTTGTTTCTCATTCTTCACCTCAGTCAATTTCTTCTTCAGGGACTCCAGAGAATCATTGTCTACTTCTTGCGTCAGACTGCTATGTTCCATCTTAACCCCATCCTCTGGTTCTAATGGATTCTGGCCCTGCTTGTTTAAGTAAGAAATAGTTGTCTGATGTTGATCAAGCTGTGCATCCTTCTCAAGTAGCTCTTCTTTCAGATGACTAATTTCAGCAAGAAGGTTTCCATTCTGCTCTTCTGCTTCTTTAAGCATTGCCTTAACTTCCTGTAGCACTGATTCAGTTTCAACTGCTTTGGGCTCCTCCTGGTGTATTGTGTCTCTCTGAGGTGAGGATAGCTTCTCTTCATATATGTTTTTCAATTCCTCTAAAGACTTTTCTTTCTCAAGCCTCTCATTGCTCTGCATCTGTTCGAGTTGTTTCTCCTGCTGTTCTTTAAGTGTGACAATAGCTTCCTCAAGAGCTCTTCCTTTCTCTTCTAAGGTTTCTATATGCTCTTTGTTGGATGCTTCATTCCTCTTGATTTCCTCCAAGCTATTCTGAAGAGCCTTGACTGTCTGATCTTTTTCCTCAAGCTGTGAGGTTAGTTGTTTTTTAATCTGAACAATTTTCTGCTCAGCTTTCTTCTTGAGTTCTGATACTTTCCTAGCACTCTCTGCAGATAACCTCTCTTCAGTTGCCTCCAGACTCTCTTCCTTGCTCTTAAGAACCTCATTTTTCATCTTTTCAAATTCTTCCTTTTGACGCTCAAGCTCTAGTTTACATGTTTGGTTTTCTTTCTCCAGGGAGTGTAGTTTTTCCACTGTCTCCCGGTCCAGATTAGCGTTCTGAGTGAACTGTGCTTGGGTCTGCTGCAACTGTTCTGTGAACTCTCTCTTTTCATTCTCCCTGATACTGTGTTGCTGTTTGAGGTCAGCTATGAGTTGTTCACACTCCTTTGTCTTTAAGGCCAACTGCTCCTGAAGCTCACCGAGTCTACTGTTGCAGCTCTCAAGCTCTAAGGTAAGTGCACTGACCCTCTGCTCTTTCTCACTCAATGCCTGGTCCATCTCAGACTTGCTGATGGACTGATTGTCAATACTCGCTGTCAGCCTCTGCAAAGCTTCGTTCTTTTCAGATATTTCTCGCTCCATGTCTTCAAGCCTGGTCTGCAGAGACATAACAGTATTGTGGTTCTGAGTGAACTTAGACTCTGCCTTATTCTCAAACTCGGACAGACTGTTCCTGAGTGTGTCAGCCTGCTCTATTGCAGACTTTCTCTCCTGCTCTAATCTCTCAATGGTCTCCTCCATTTGAGCAACAACCTGTTGTCTCTCCTCCTTATACTGCTGGTTCAACAGTGTTATGGCTTCCTCCTTCTCCATTTTGCTACCTGCTAATTGAGTTTTCAAGTCATTGATAATGCTTTCCAAGTTATTGATATGCAACTCGTTTTTTTTCACACTTTCTGATATAGTTTTGTTTTCTTCACTGAGCTCCTCAATTATAAGAACTTTTTCAGAGATAGATTGAGAATGATTCTCAACATCCCTTTGTAGACTCTCCCTCTCATTTGTTAAGGCTTCAACATGCTCTGCATGAGCGTTAACCTGAGCAGTCATCTGCTCTAGTGAACTGCATAGATTCTTATTCTCCTCTGTCTGCTGCCGGATATTCTCCTCTAAAGTGCAAATTCTATCTAATTTAGTAAGGATAATGTTTTTAAGATATCCTAACTTTTTCTGATTACACAACACTCTGTCTTTCAACTCTCTCACCCTACACTCAACTCTTTCACAGAGTTCATTAGTACCACACTCCACCTTAGACTGCATCTCCTTACAGTAATGCTCCATTTGGTTGCTGATTGTAATGAAATGCTTCTGGAACTCTGCTTCCTTGGCTTGCAGCTGAATGGCACTCTCCCCAAGTTTATTCTGCATGTCCTCACCTTCCTTACATCTGGAAGCTTCCAGTGCTTTAAGCTGTTTCTCCGTTTCCTCAAACTTATCTGACAAAGCCTTTAACTTCTCCCTGTTCTCTTCCTCAGTTGTGCTCAGCTGATCTTGGAGGGAGTTTCTCTCATTCAGAGCCTGGTTAAGGTTCCATTCCACTGACTCCATTTGCTCTTTGAGCAATACCTCACCCTGAGATAAACTTTCCAGCCTAACTGCAGCTTCCCTAAGCTCTGCTTGCAGTTTCTGTACAGTGGTCTCTCGAATTGCCAACTCCTCCTTCAAATCCTTTATCTCACGGAATACTTGCTCATTCTCCTCTCTGCTCCTACTGAGCTGCTGAGAAATATCCTCCAGTTCCTGTGCCTTCTCCTGTAGTATGTGTGAGTGTTTCTCGATTATATCTTCTTCCTGTTGTCCTAACTTCTCCTGCCAATGATGCTCCAGCTCCTCAATCTTGTGCTTATGGGTGTCATGTAGTTTCTCCAGTTCATCCTTATGGTTGGCCTGCAATTCTGACATTGCACTGCTTAAGCCTTGTGAACTTTTTTGGGCCATCTCTAGAATTTTCTCTTGAACTTGTTTCTCTTTTTGCTGGAGCTCTGTCTCCTTCTTTGCAAGTTCCTTCTTCATATATTCTTCCTTCTCCTGAAGCTTTTTCTTGAATTTCTCCTGCATTTCTTTGGCCTTCTGTTTTAACTTGTCCATCTTTGTTTCCTGTGCCTTCAGCTTCGCTTCCATCTCCTTTATAGTGGTTTCAATTTTCTTCTCATGAGCAGCTGTTTCATCATCCAGCTGTTTCTTCAGGCGTTTTTCTTCTTCCTGCTTAGCATTCAGTTCTTCACTATATGATTTATCTTGGTCAGAGAGTTCTTTCTTGATCTGTTGTAGTTGCTGCTCTAGTTCTTGAAGCTCCTTTATCCTTTGTTGAAGTGCCTCCTCTTTGTGTTTGCAATCAACCGTTGCTACCTCCAACTGATGCTCCAAATCTTTCAAGTCACTCTTACACTTAACAAGATCCACTGTGATCTTACTCAACTCTGCATTAGACTCCTTCAGGCTCTCGTTTTCAGTCTGGGCTTGCGATAAACTCTGGTTCAGCCCGTCCAATTCCTTAACCTTGATATTTAGGTCTTGTAGAACAGAATCTGATTGCTCTTTCAGTGTTTTTTCTCTAAGGGTGTGTTCTTCAAGCTCCCTTTCTTTCTCCTTCAGAACAATCTTCAATGTGTTAAGTTCCTCCTTCAGAGTTTTCTCCATACCCCCAAGTGACTGTTCGTGCTCTTGCTTAATATTCGCAATCTCTGCATTGTGCTTTGCCACCTGATCTTGCAGCCTCTGCTCAAGTGCCTGCTGAGCTAAACTATCAGCATCTTCAACTGCCGTCAACTTCTCCTCCAGAAGCTGTTTACTCTTCAATGCCTCAGAGAGTTCAGAGGAAAGTGCCTCTAGCTCTGTCTGCTTTACAGCCAATGTATCCAACGTTTTCTGGTTCATGTCTTCAACATGTGCTTGGAAGTGTTGCTCTTTATTTTTCAGGATGGTCTCCACTTCCACTCTATGTTTTTTCTTGATCTCCTCAAGAGCAGTGTTATGCTGCTGGGTTAGGGTGTCCTTGTGCTTTTCCAGCTGCTCTTGGTGCTTTTCCTCTAATGCAGACATTTGCTCTTTGTGTTTAGCCTTGAGTTCCTCCAACTGACTGGAGAATTCATGGGACAGAATTGACCCATCTTGGGAGCTCTTTTCCAGAGAGCTCTCAAGTTCTAGTATTCTCTGCAATCAGAGACATTTAGGTTATTACACTATACTATAAAGTCACAGTTAATCAATTCACACAATTCTGAGACAACTAAAAAACTAATTGTACACAATAACAGATTACTTTTCTTAATAGATTAATCTTTAACTAAGTAAATACATTTTACAACATGTATTCAATGGTATAAAACTCACGGTTCTCGCAACTTCCAGCTCTAGTTGTATCTCTTTAACCTTGCTCTCAGCTTCTGCCTTCAGAGCAGTCTTCTGTAATTCTGCATCCTCCAGAGCCAGAGCAGCCTGTTGTTCTCGCTCCTTGGCTGTTTGGGCAAACTGCTCTTTGTATTGCTCCTAAACCCAATACAAACAAACAACAGCTTGTCAATTCAAATTTTTAAAATGATTGTTTTTCATTATGTGGTGAAATGAAATTAACAAAAATAATCAGCACCCACCACAGCTTGGTTGATTCTGGAACTTAGTTCCTCTTCTTTAGCGGCCAGTGCTTCATTGTGGAGTCTTTCCATATTGGCCACCGTTTCCTCTGATGATTTCTATAATATTAATATTAGAAAAGCATATTTACTATAGTGATTACAACATAAAATGAATCCATTATTGGGCAGCACAACTTACATCTACACTAGATGCTGGCTTTGAGAAATGGGCCAGATATGGCCTGACCTTTGTCCAACAACTCTTTCACGACAGACAAATGTTATCATTTCAAGAGACTGTGGATAAATATGCCATTCCCAAAACAGACTTGGACTGGAAAACTATCCAAACTCCCAACACCTTAGAAAAGTATCTGATCTCAGACTGAAAAATCAACAGTTACCAGAATTTCCTCTCTATATCAATCTTACTTCACTGGATGAATATAATTCATTCTATCTAAAAACTAAGTGGAAGATGGAAATTCAGGAGGCCATTTCGGAGAGGGAGTGGTGAGCTGTATGTGCCCAGGCGCACAAAGTAACCAACTCAAGAATTTAAATGGAAAACCATAACCAGATACTTTAGGACACCAACACTCACTGCCAAATCAGGCACCATTGATAGTAGTGCCTGATGGAGATTTTGTGGGGAGAAGAACGGCAATCACCACCATATACTCCAACATATACGAAACTAGACTACTACAACTAGACTCACCACCATATACGAAACTAGACTACTACAACTAGACTCAACACCACTCACCATGTCAGGTGCTCCACCACGCCCCTCCCCATTTTTTTTCAATTGCTGATCTTGTGTTTTTTGTTGTTATTTTTCTCTTTTCTTTTGCTTTTGTGGACTCTGTCTATGACTTTCAATTGTTTGAAAACTCAATCTCTTTTGCTTTTGTCTATTTATTAGCCTCTCTTTTTGATTTTACATATGACTTTATTTTGATAAGGATGTGTTTCTTAATGTGAAAACATGGTTGGTTATACAGCTTCTTGACCCATAAAGATTGTATTTGTAATGACCATTTTCACACAAAAAAAGTGGAAGAAAAAATTTATAAATTAAATGAAATAAATTCAAATGCATTAACAATATTTGCATTGCGTGGCCCTCCATGGCCAGTATTGGAATACATTCAACTGGTCATTTTTATTGACTATTACCGTTTATTTGTCATATTATTGCTCACTTTAAGACAAAAACTCTCAGAGGGTGCATTAAGACACCTTTCAAGTCAAAATCCAGATGTCAAAACCTGTCCATAAGACCTCTGTAATAATGAAGTAAAACAGAATGCAACTGCAACTGGAGGGGAGACTAGTCCTGGACCTAGACTAAAGTGTGTTTACACCTCCAGATGTTGTTGCCAAAGAAACAGAACCAAATAGCAAACTCATGAGACAAGGAGAAAAAAAAGTTAATGAACAAATGTCCTGTTTGAAACAGAAATAAATGGAGAGGGAGTATTCTGATGCAAAAGTCAGTTCCTGACCTTCATGATGGTAACAACCTCCTGTTTGACTCGTGTGAGTTCCTGCTGCAAACTCTTCCTCTCTTCCTCATTGGCCTTTTCCACCTCTTTCACCTGCTCCTCCAGCTGAACCTCCAGCTGCTTTCGGGCCTCCTCTGCCCTCTGGGCTACGCCCAAAGCCCGTTCAAGTTCTTCAAACGCTATGAAGGAAAACACATTGTTAACATACCTATGAACACGTTTTCACTGCACATTTGGAGTAGGGGTGGATTTCACTCACCTGATTTCTCAGACTTTTCTTTCTGCTCCTGCAACTCTTCTCTCTGGGCAGTAGCCAGCTGGAGCCTGGAGCGTACCTGAGCAATCTCCACCTCTTTCATCTCCAGAGTCTCATGCATCTGACGCTTTGTCTCTGCAATGACCATACCCTAAAAGCCAACAACCCATAGCAGAAAAACAACCTTTTACCTGCAGGGGCTGTATAATTACATTCAAACAGAATTTGATTTGACAAGCATTGTCTCTGTATTTTACACTCTGAATCAAGCTCTAGGTCTGTAATTGTTTTGGAATTTTTTTGGTGCTCTCAGCATTCCTCAAAGAGATTTTTTCTTGCCGGTGCTATGGGGGTGCTCAATTATTCAGTGAGGGTGCTCCAGGATTTACAGTATGCACAGACACACAAGGCAAGACACATACAGGATATGGATGTCAGGCTCGCTCAGTGCCTTCCTACTACAAACACATCTCTGAATGTAAAATCTTATCACAACTATAATATAGAGAGTGTTTTGGGCAAGAACACAGCTACAAATCCCAGGCAACACACCAATCCTGCACGCAGGAACAGCAAGCACCACACACAAGTTTGCGCACATTTCAGTCCCGAATGCTGAGAAATCACAAACACACGCTAACCATCTAATGTTACTTGTCGCTAGACAAATGAAGCAACAACCAAATTCCATTGCATAGGCCTAATGTTATATGAACAAACACCCATACCGACAGATACAAGGCTGAGTCAGAGCGAATGACCTGTGAGTGTGAGTGTGAGGGAGAGAGAGAATGTGTGTCTCAACCGCCAAATGCATTGATAATAGGTGACGGCAAAAAAATAATAAGTATGTTATCAGTTGTATTCACACATAAAATTACAAATGATAATTTAAAGCAACTACAGACATTTCTTGGTGCTATAGCCATCCTAGGGGCCCTGGCGCCGCCTATCCTCAAAGTGATCTCATGAGCTGCCATCTATCCTGCAGAGCTGGGGTCAAAGTTTAAGAGCAACAACCTGGGACTGCAAGGTTTCTGACCTCTTTACTCAGTGGCAGAGTAAAAACATGTCTATATTTCATATACAAGAGGTTCTGCAGGACATTCAATCAAGATGTGACCAAAGCCTAAAAAAATCTCCTCACTCACCTTGTCCTGCTCCAGCTGTTCAATGAGGTTCTTGGCATCACGCAGCTGAGTGATCAGCTTTGTCTTTTCTGTCGTGTGTAATTCCTATGAACATACCAAAACATTTAACAGAACAACAATTAGGCCATCTCAAATTTCAGGACGCATACACTGCATGTTCAGTCTTTAGTGGGCTATATATGCTTTAACAGCCAGATAGACAACTTCAATATGAGATGCTTGCTACACCACCCAGGAGGCCTCACCCACAAGGCAAGCAACCAGAAAGTCTACACAAGCCCAGCTAAACCAACATGCTGACCCAAATTACAGCCCAGGTTAGCAGCAGTGGCCTGTAGTAGCTATGCCTCTATGCCACTGCTGTTTAACCGGTGGTTACTAAAGAGGAAATGCTGGTCTGACTCAATTTCCCAGTTGTTTGATCTGTGCAATGGGGCTTGAGTGTCTACTCAACCCACTGATTTACAGAGCACTGACAGTACAATGTTAAAAAATTCATAAAATAACAATGTTTTTGTTATTAATAATTTTACTATCAATATCCAAAAAGACAAATCTATAGCACGGATCTAACATTGATGCCAGTACACTGTAGACTATGAGTATGGTTCTATGAACCAGACCGTATATGATAAATTCTAAAATCCCTGAGGTGAAGGACTGGAATTATCAGCTGGCCTGTTTTCCAGGGTATTTGTCTGAGGCAGGGATGAGCAGAGTCCAGCCCAGCAGTTCAAGGATGCCGCCACGCCGCTTAGGAGGGCTAAGCGCCTGTTAACCTCTGCTCTTCCTGACACAGGAAAGGCCCTATTCCCAAACAGTGTGCAGATTCAATACACAAAAATATGCCAATAAATAAAAGTATGCCAATCAAACATACAGACACAGACAAATTGTCTATTATCACAATGTCTCTCTACCAACAAACATTGGTTAGTAGATGCTGCAAAACATCATAGCAGCCATGGCTAAGCTAAACTAACCTATCATACCAATAAAGCAAAATGTTTTGAAATCAAAGAAAATAATGGTTCCAGTTATGTCAAGCTGACACGACCCTGCTCCTGGAGCTTAGCCAGAGTATTTGGAGGCTCGGACTCTGAGAACCACAGCATTCCACTCACTGTGTCACTGAGATAATGGAGTCACATTATCAGTGGACCATGAAGGCTCTGGAAGATGATTTACAGCATAACATTCATTAGCCTAAACACACTGTTCAGCGAATTGCAGCATCTCAGCCCAGCCCCATTTTAATCAAACCTCTTCATAATTATAGTTTACCGCCATATCAATTTCTAGTAACTGGCTGTCTCCAGGGAATTCCTTTGAAATATCTGGGTTGTACTTTTATAACTTAATATTTTATGGGCAACTTGGGAATGGGTATAAGTAGGGCTGGTCGATATACCGAAAATTTACCGAAAACGACACTATAGCACTCTGTCACCCACCAAATTTTCTACATGTCGGTATGTTCGGAAAATACATTTGTCAAGTAGCCAACTTTGCATAAACGGTTTCATTTGTGTTGCTTCAGTTAAACTGAGAGTCGCGCTTCAAAGTAGCATAGCTAGTTTATAATGGGCTGCGTCAAGCCAGCCAGAGATGGACAGAATATGACCAGAAGTAAGGTGGGTTTACCTTCAAAATAAAAGCATACGTTTTATATTTATGACGCTAATGGTGAATGTAGTGTTTCTGCACCGGGGTTAGAAAAATTAAGAAATGATCGTCTCATTTATCGTTATGTGACAGTACATAGTGATATGAATCTCAGGCCATATCACCCAGCCCTAAGTATAAGGGGATATTATCTAGAGATTGATAGGATAGTTTGATAGAAAAATGTCCTCATGATTTCCATATGGTAGTAAACATTTATGAACACAGTATGAACAAGGCCAGCCGTCAGTAGCCTGTAGTCACTGATAAACATAGGATAGCTACCTTCATCTTCTCCAGCTCCTGCAGTCTCTCCTGCAGCTGCTCCTGCAGAGTTTCGTTCTCACTGCCCAGCTGGGCACTCCGCTCCTTGTGTGTACGCAGCAGGTCTTTGCACTTCTGCAGCAGGTTTTCCTGCCTCTTCACTCTCTTCTGCAGTGCCTGCTCCATTACTTTGGCTGGATCACTGTTGCCCTCTTCTGCTCAGAAGACAAAGTGCACCAGTTACAAAATAACTGAATAGTAACTCTAAAGACAAATCTCATAATACCCAAGAGCCATCAAGTTGCCATTTGGCCTTTACACATACAGTACATATAACCAAATTATACGTGTGTATATAATGCATGCTTACCCTCAGTGACTCCAAGCTCTGGTCCTGGCTCCTTAGAGGGGCTCTGAGGGGCTGAGGTGGAGTCCACAGCATCTTCAGATTGAGGAACCTCACCCTCAGATGGCAGAGAACCATCCTTGAATCGCTTCTTCATCAGAGCAACCTGGTAGAAGGAGCCAAACCACAGCTAGTAGAGAAGAAGCCTCTTCTACGTCTGGGATCAATGACAGTTTTGTTTTCTAAATCTGGCATTATTCTATGCATGCATTGGTCTGTGCATTTGCATTTCAGTATATTACTCTTTTTTCTTCTTTATTGATTGTTCATGTTTTTATTCATACTGTAAAGCACTTTGCAGTTCTGTTTTGATAAGTGTTCAATAAATAGAGGTGGTTGTTGTTGTTGTTATTTATGTAATATAACACATCAAGGAAATCATGTTGTATATAATCATGTCTGTGATTTGATATAAGATGTAAGCAAGTTGATCATTTAGTAAAACTGGCATCAGAGAGCTTGTAAGTGATGGATAAATACGTTTAGTGATGAGGTAGATGTAGTGTTGTGTAGGGATGGGGATCGATACCCGGTTCCATATGGGAACCGGGTCTAAATAGCTCAAAACCCGAGAATCAATAGGCGCCGACACTATCGATTCTCTTATCGATCCTATAGGTGTGTCATTCAAATATTCATTTCTGCTAATTAACAAAGGCTACATACAACTCAAACAACCATTACGTTACAGACAGTAAATCATTTATTATATAGGATATGGAAAAAGGAAAAGAAAAGAAACCCCGAGCTGAGAGCGCTGCTCACCGAGCGGCTAACGGCGGCTGCGGAGGAGATTTTCGGGCTGTTTGAGAAAACCGTGGCGGAGTACGAAGACAAAGTTCACCGGTCAGAGCAAGAGATCTGCCACCAGAGGAAGCTGCTCGATATCGTGTTGAAATCCGAAGTCAAGCTGCACAGAGCAGGTTAGTCGGTCCAAACAGTAGCTAGGAGCACCAGTCAAGCTAGCCAGAAGAAGAAGGTACGACTTCCGGTCACAACTGTCAAAATAAAACCACCAGCGTACTAAACTACATACCTGCGTTGAGTTGTAGCGTTCGGTTTCCAGACGGCTCCGTGGCTCAGACTGTCACATATTATCCTTGGCCTTAGTATCATCCTACCAGAGAAGGCTGATATGCTTCTTTTTCTTCTGAAGAACTATAAAATTCCTGTTTGAATTTATTTTAGCCTTTTTGTTGTAAAACATATTATCTATTTTATTTATTATTTATGTATGTTTGGTAATATCCATTGGTATGGT